>CAUYON010036476.1:0-12554 GCA_963573935.1 Arctocebus calabarensis
ATTGAATCATAATTATGTACATTGGTGCAATCACAGGGCATGATTCATATACATTCAGATTGATTCATATCTATCTATCTATCTATCATGTATTTTTTTTTGCTCTTCAGAGTAGGTTCCTTAAGGACAATAGCCATGTCCAGACAGATGATCTATTTAGGATCTGTATGTTTATTAAATATTAAATCAGAATATAAGTGGCCCTTTCATTCATCACCCCCCTCCAAATGAGTGGAACAGACATGGTGTGTGCGAACTCTCCTAGGCACTGGAACCCACACAGATTAAAAAAGACACCTCCTCTGCTCTCACAAATGTTGGTCTGCTTTTGTCAGCTGAAGAGACAGGTGCCTACTGTTTGAATTTTGTGATGCAGAGAAACAAACGCACATTCAGAGAGAAATTCGGGTTCCATGGTTGCTTCTCATACCAGCCCTGTAACCAGAGGCAAAAAACTTTAGCTCAGTCTTAGTTTCTTCAACTGTAAAATGAGAAAAATAATATTGGTCCTACCTACCTCCCAAGACGGTGGAGAAAATAAAATAAAAATTTTATGAACATGCCTCATAAATTTCAAAGTGTTATGCAAATTTAAGGCACTAACGCACCGAGTGAATGATGGACTCAGAGCGGGCCTGACTCAGGCCCAGAGAAGCGGGGTCTTTACAAAGGGGTGAATCCACACGAGAGTTGTTACTTAGCCAGTGTGAGTTTTCCAGGTGACTTACATGACATGGCCTATATCTGTGGTTTTGTTTTTGCTGTTTTTTTAAGCATTGGGGCCAGTGTGGGAAACGGAAAAGTCATTTACCCTTCGGCATGTTACTCCGTGTTGTCGCCTCTTGGAAATGTGCCCATCTTGTTTTGTTATGAGAGTTTGACCATAAAGACTTCCCCTATAAAAAGTGAGCACTTTGTGCCTTTTATCCTCTTGCTGACAACCCTTTGACTCTTTCCTTCATTATAAAAACAATACATGTTTGTTATAGAATATTTGAGAAAGGATGAAAAGGAGCAGTGAGAAAAATATCACCAGTAAGACAATCAATCACTATTAACTTAATTTCTTCTCCATCTTTTCTTTCCTATGCAAATATAGTTACATATATTTTTGATTGGTTTTATGTAGTTGTGATCAAGCTGCATATCCACTGTTGTAGACTGCTATTCTTCCCCATATAACATCACAAAACAGTAATTTTTTAATATTTCCATATTCTTTCTCTCCTCTTATCTTTCAAAACTTAATCCCTGCACTACCTTCTTTGTGGCTCCATTTGCCCTGCTAATTTGATTTACGAAGGCCTCATCTGGATTGTAATGATCTCTCTTCTTCCTCCATGAGTTAACTGAGTTGTCCACATTTCCTTTTATCATGAGTTCCTTCAAGGAGGAACACTGTGCATTTGACTTTGTGCACACAGATCCTAGATCAGTGCCTGGCATCGATTGCTCAGTAAATGTTTGCAGAAAAAATAATCAATCACTATGATAAAATTCTTAGCAACAATCATATGTGTCTGTCCTATAGTCCATTCAGTTGACAAACTGTAATTTAAAAAAACTCTCATTGTTAGTTTCCATATTGCTACTACACCTAAATATGCAATTCACATTCTTAAACATCTTTTTTCTGTGTTTCATAGTTTTTAAAAAACTTAAGATACTGGAAGAGGAGAAATTTTAGGTCTTAACTTTTTTTTTTGTTTTATGACTTTTGAATGTATTGCCCAATTGCTTTTAAAGAAGTTGGATCTATTTCACTACTACCAGGCTATCACACAGAATTCATCAAGATGGATACTGTCTCCTCCAGGAAGGCTTCTCTGTTCCCTGCTTGCTGTACCTATTAAGCTGCCTCATCTGTAATTCTCTGTTACCTTCCACCATAGAATTATGATGTTTCATTACAGTTATATCTTTACTTATCTTTTTCTTAGACAAGACTATGAACTCTTTTAAGACAAGAAGGGAATGTAAAATTAATTAATATAATCCCCACTGCCTAGAAGTATAATAGATTCTCGGTACATTCTTGTTGAGTATAAGAACTAGTGCTTAATCCAACTATATAATAAAATTGACCTATGAACAAGGATAATAAAAGTGATAATTATTATGTACCAAACATAAGTTGGAGGCCAGAAAGGTAGAGTAGGCTACAGATTCAGTGGAATTCTTCCCTCTGGAATCCTTGGCCAGATGAACATTCAATACATTCTATAACGTTCAATTACTCATGACCCACACACTGGAGTTAGGAGGTCACACAACTCTGAATCGTCCCTTCCCCATCAGCCTGCCCAAGCTCCATGCTATCCTTCAGGCTTCTGTCCTGGTTCACCACTTCAGCATGCAGATTCAATTACTGGTAGTGCTGTCTAAGGCGAGCAGTGCTAAATTTGTTAAAAAAGAAAGTCCACAGTTTTCTTGGGGGGAAACAAAAGATTCTATAATGTATAAAAGTTAATAATGAATTTTTTCCAGGGGCAGAAAATGAGTAAAGTGATATGAATGAGGCTATGGGATTTAGCAACCTATTGGTCAAAACAGAAGCTGGAATATGCTGTGTCCTAAATCTCATCAAGGTGAGGTGATCTCAGAGAACATATGTACTGTTTTTACTCCTTCAGTCTTTCCTCCAAATGCAGATGAATAGTTACCTATTTAGAAACACTTCTGAACTATGTAAGTTCATAATTGCTGTGATGCTGATGGGAATAGATCAAGGTCCCAGGAGGCTCCTGTTCTTCTCATTACATACATTCCCTAATAGCAGGGTTGGGACGTTGTATTTTTTTCTTTTCTAGTTTCCCAAATTAAAAAGTGGATCGGTAAATTATAATTGGTTATAGGTTGAATTCTGCATGTTAAATAAAAGCCTTTTTGGCTTAACAAAATACTGGTCAGAAGCAGCTAAATGTTTCTTCAAAAGGGCTAAAAACAAATGTGCATAACCAGGCAAAGTCTTTCACACCCAAGGACCAGCTTATAAAATAAAAAGACCTTGCTGGTAACCTGTTTATACATGGTGCTTATTATTCATGGTGAAGTAACATCTTCATTCCATTCACAAAAAATAGCCACTCCTGTCTGGCATCCATCGGCATGTGAATTCCTGACTGGCTGAGCTGCAGCAGTTTTGGCTCAGTGGCCTGTTTAGAATGGAGCAGCATCAATCATTCAAGTGTTACTAATTTCCATTGTAATGAGCACTTGAGAAGGAACAGTAGGTTCATTGTTCAGGAATACATGTGCGATCCTGCTGGTGATCACCAATAAACATGAACTCCTTTTCAAATTCTCAGCACTTGCCTCTGGCACATGGACTTTGGAGGTACGATTTCTGTGGGTAATTATCCCACTTTGTCTGTGTACAGAGCTGTGTAGTTAACAAAGACTTCCTTTACATAACCTCGCAGATGCGGTAGAAGTGAAGGCCTGACGATCCAATTATTACTATTACATTTAAAGCTAACTGTAATCATGTCTGATCAGCCCTCCATCTTTGTCAGCAAACTTAGTGGGTTGAGTCAACTTACTAAATATCTGGGAATCCAGTCCATTTTCCTCACGCTGTCATAGCCCTAGTTCAGGTTCTTATCAATTCTCTTGATCAGTTTCAATATTTCTTTTAAATGAAACCACCCCTTATAAAGCTAATAAAAGGCTGCAAGGTGGGAACTGTGGTGGAGGTCTGAACTCTGCAAATGTATAGGCATAATTAAAAAAATATATATATATATATGCAGCCATTGTCCTCCTTTAGTTCACTTTCCTATAATTGTCACTCAGGAGTGACATAGCTGATGGGCATAAAGATTCTGAACTTTCTTAATTGCTCCCATAGGTAACATTACCCTCTGCAACATAAGGCTAGTTTTGAGATGTCTTCCAGGCCCTGCATTTCCCTGGATCAGCTGACCCACCCAGACCAGTGGCCCAGCAAGGAACTGACACCACAGGTCTTGTGGCCCCTCCTGAGGAACTGGCTCAGCACAAGATGACAATGTCCACATTCCTATGGGTCCATCCCAAACTCAGCCAATCAGCACGTCCAGCTGCCTAGCCCTTCGTATATGAAACCATCTTTAAAGATAGTTTCCCTAAATTCTTTGGGAGACAGATATGAGAACTTCCTTCCATCTCCTTGAGTGGTGCCTGCAATATTAAACTATTTCTCTGCTGCAACCCATGCTGTCTCACTGTATTGCCTTCCTCTCGAGAGGCACAACGAACCTGGCAAGGCTGTAACATAACTGGTCTTCTGTATTCCAGTCTCCCCTCCTTCCTAATCAATCCTCCACACAGCAGTCAGAATGACCTTTAGAAAAGCAAATCTATTATGTTATTTTCCCTCCTTAACATCATTCAATGGCTTACAGCTGCCTTTAAGATAAAGTACAAAATCCCACACAGAGTAAACACAACCCGCAAGGCACTTCATGATCTGGTCTCTGCCCAGGGGCTGAATTTAGAGTCTCTAAACACTGAAAAGATTATGATGATCCACTTCCTACTCCCTTCATCCATATGTAATTAAAAAAAAGAAAGGAAGAAACTATAAACATACAACACATATATGTACTGTAGTTAAAGTAGTTTCTTAGAATAGTTCTGATTGCAAAGTCTGGATAAATTTATCAAAGCTGAATGTCCCTCACTTTTTCTTTCTTGCCTTTGTTTTGCAGATGCCCCAAGAATACACATACCTTGTCAACTGGTGATCTAGAACGGAACTGTTTTTCCAACAAAGAAAGTCGAGCAAATACAACAATAGCGATAAAACTCAACATGTTCCACTAAGTGATTTTTTAAATTCAGCCACCCATTATCTTATAGTAAATTCACCGTGTGCCAGGCCCTTATTGGGAGTTGGGGGCATATGGTGAATGGGAAACTGTCACTGTCTTCATGGAGCTTGAGATTTAGAAGAAGTGAAAAAGGGGTTACAGAGTAAAGATTTTCTAGTCCTTTCTTGAACCCCTTATGTGACAATTCTCTCTCTGCTCCTTACCTCATACAGTCTCTATTCACTGTATTTCATTCTATGAAGTACTGATTCCTTTTACAGAAGGATTATCACATGGAAAAGGAAATACTCCTTTCAAGAATAAAATTCAGTAAAATTTACTTACTCAAAAAATTGAATTGAGTGCCTTCTATATGCCATCCTTTAGGAATTCAAAGGTTCTTGCCTTAATCTCCTGTAGTTTAGTGGCAGATTCAGACAAGTAGGTAGATTAAAACAGAGCAGTGTGATAAGAAGAGGGGCTGAGGAAGAAGTATGGAGAAACCTCAAACAACTCAACCTAGACCTCCCATTTGACCTGCAATCCCATTACTGGGGATCTCTCCAGAAGGAAAAAAACCCTTTTATTATAAAGACACTTGTACTAGACTGTTTATCACAGCTCAATTTACAAATCCTAAAATGTAGAAACAGCCTAAATGCCCTTCAACACAGGAATGGATTGGCAAGCTGTAGTATATGTATACCATGGAATAGTATTCAGCCATTAAAAAAATGGAGATTTTGCAGCATTTGTATTAAGCTGGATGGAGGTGGAACACATTCTTAGTGAAACATCACAAGAATGGAGAAGTATGAATCCCATGTATTCAACTTTGATATGAGGACAATTAATGACATGGTGGGCCATGGGGGAAGGGGAGACCAGACAGAGAAGGAGGGAAGGGGTGAGGGAAAGGAAAAGAAAAAAAAGAAAAGAAAATAGTGACTAATTCTCACATAAATTGGGTTTAATTCTGACTGAAGTACATTACTTAAACATTAATTTTTAATTTAACTTGTTAATATGTTGTTTAAGATATTGCATCCTCATTTATAAATGAAATATATTTGTAATTTCCCTTTATAATAATATATTTTTTTCCAATTTTAATATCAGGTGTATCCAAATGAAGTAGAATGATTTTGAAGTATTTCTTCTTTTTCTATTGCCTATAAGATTGGGCATGATATGTTTTATGAAATTATCTTTTATTTTTATTTATAAATATTAGTCGTCTATTTTTTGAGACTTCGAGAAAAAAATAATAATAAGAAGTTAACTGATGACTCCATACTGAGCCTCAGAGTCAAAGTATTCTATAATAGACATACTCTTATTGGACAAGGTGAATGTTACTTTTTTGTATTATTATTTCTCAAGAAAAAAGAATCAAAAGTTAGAAATGATTAAGCTTAATAAGGAAGGCATGCCAAATGTATGATAAGCCAAAAGTTAGAACTCTTGTGCCAAACTATTACCCAAGTAGTGAAAGCAAAGGCCAAGTTCTTCAAGGAAATTAAAAGTAATGTTCCCATTAAAAAAAAAAAAAAAAAAAAGAAGAGGGACTGAGGGACTGGATCTAGACCTCTGTGTGTGAGCATCTAAGACAGCGGGTCTCAACCTGTGGGTCGCGATCCCTTTGTCACAATGAAAATACATTCTGCATATCAGATATTTACATTATGATTCATAGCAGTAGCAAAATTACAGTTCTGAAGTGGCAATGAAAATAATTTTATGATTAGGAGTCACCACAACATGAGGAACTGTATTAAAGGGTCACGGCATTAGGAAGGTTGAGAACCACCGATCTAAGGAGTGAGAGGAGGTGACCCCTGTGCATGTGTCAGCCAGACTAGGAATCACCATGGGAATCTAGGAAGAGGCATCAACCCATCACTGGAAGTAAGACTGGAGGAGATGTGGGACTTAGGCCAGTGTGTTTCCAATTTAGTGTACATCAGCATCATCGGAGGAAAATGTTAAAAGTTTTCTGAGTCCCAGCCCCAGAATTTTTAAGTGAGTCAGTATTCCAGAGGGCCCAAGAATTTGCATTCTTAACAAGTTCTAGGTGATGCTGATATTATTGATTTAGGAAACAACGTTTTGAAAATCATTTCCATAGGCAGTTAGGTGAAGAACAGATCACTAAGTGTTTTATGTAGAAAGTCATGCAGGACCGTGAGTGTAAATAAAAAGACTTTGCAGTCACTCAAAAATGGATAGCTTTTGCAATCCAGAAAATTGTGACTGCATCTTGCTCCATGCAAGGCACTATTTAAGGCCTTATTCTCATACGGGCATGTGGTTGTTAATCTACTAGTTCCAATTTAGTTCTGAGTACTTGTGATGCTTGCTTCTTCATTCTTGTGATACTTTGGTTAGGAGAATATTCTCCAAATCCATCCAAGTTGTTAAAAAGGACATTAAATCTCTACCTTTTTATGGCTAAAATATATTTATATTTACAAAATATAAATACAGATACATACAGACATATATATACCCTTATACATACATACCCATACACACACATCCCACAATTTATTAATGTATTCATGTGCTGAAGGGAACCCAGGTTGTTGCCACATCTTTGAAATTATGAAGTGTGTTGCTATAAACATCTGAGTGCAAATGTCCTTATGGTAAATTGTCTTTTTTCCTTTTGGGTAGATACTTAGTAATGGGATTGCAGGAGCAAATGGGAAGTGTCCATTTAATTCTCTGAGGATCCTCCATACAGTTACAGTGCCATCAACAATGCATGAGTGTTCCCTTCTCTCCACACCCATGGCAACTTAGGTCACTTTGGGACCTTGAGAGTTGGGCCATTCTCACTGGGGTGCTTTTGATTTGCATTTCTCTGGTGATTAGGGATAATGAGCATTTTTTTCATGTGCTTATTGGCCATTTGTCTCATGTGAAAAGTTTTAGTTCATGTCTCTTGCTCAGTTTTTAATGGGTTGTTTGATCTTTTCTTGTTGATTTGCTTGAGTTCTTTATCCATTGTAGTTTTAGCTCTTTGTTGGACGTGTAGCATGAAAATATCGTCTTCCATTCTGTAGGTTGTCTCTTTGCATTATTGATTATGACCTTAGCTGTGCACAAGCTCTTTGACTTGATCAGGTCCCATTTATTTATTTTTGTTGTTGCTGAAATTGCCAGTAGGTATTCTTTATAAATTCTTCCTCTAGGCTGATAATATTAAGAGTTTTCCCCCACACTTTCTTGTAGGGGTTTCACAGTTTAGTATTTTAGGTTTTAAATCTTTTATCCATCATGAATAAATTTTTGTAGATGATGAAAGGTGCAGGTCCTGTTTTAGTCTTTTACATTTGGCTAATCAGTTCTCCCAGCACCATTTATTGAATAGGGATTTTTTTCCCCCCAGTGTATGCTTTTGTTTGCTTTGTCAAAGATCTGATGGATGCCTGAGGATGGTTTGATCCCCAGATTCTCTATTCTACTCCATAGATCTATGGATCTGTTTTTATGTTAACACCACGCTGCTTTTTATCCCTACAGACTTATAGCCTAAAGGCTGCTCAAGTGGTGTCTTCAGCTTTTTTTGTATTTTGTAGAATTGTGTTGGCTATTCAGGGTTTTCTGTGGTTCCATATGAATCATAGAACTATTTTTTCTAGATCTTCAAAGTATTACATTGGTATTTTAGTGAGGATTGCATTAAATCTATCCAGTGCTTTGGGTACTATAGACACTAACAATATTGGTCTTCCAAGCCATGATGAACACTGTATGTTCTCCACCTGTTAAAATCCTCTGCAATTTCTTTCTTCAGTGTTTGGTAGTTCTCTCTGTAGACATCCTTCACATCCTTTGAGAAATATACTTGAGGTATTTCATTTTCTTTGATACTCCCACAAAGGGTATTACATCTTTGATTTGATTCTCAGTTTGAGTATCGCTACTGCTTGTCACTTATTTTCCTGTTCATATCTCACCCTGTTCCTATATGGAGACTGCCCACTGTTGAGGCAGAGAATCACAGAGTCTCACTTTCCCAGAATCCATGGAACCTGAAGTTACCATCAGATGCCTCAGTGCCCAACTGTGAAGCAGAAACCAGTGGCATGAAGAAGAGCAAAGCACAGTGAACCCATTGTGGGAACAGATGGCGGTGGGACCCAGACACTGAGGGTGTGAGCAAGATAAAGGTGTTGTGTTGTCTTTCAAGGATTTTATAATCATTGAGGGTAGGGACCGACTACCTCTTGCTCACCCTTGAAACTCCTAAGCCTGGCACAGTTCCAGATGTAAATTAGAAGCTCATTAAATATGTAAAGAATAAATAAATGAATATACACTCATTTTACTTAATTGGCTCTAGAGCATAAACACATTTACTTCAAGTATGTACTTTGATCACTGTCCCTTGTTCAGCAGATCTAAATCAGCCTTCTAGAGACAGAATTCAAGGTAGGGTTGCTTTAAAAGTCTTCTCAAAAGAAAAAAAGGAATGTGAATTTTTGAAACTTGATATCAGTTCTAACAGCCTTGTTTAACATTTCCAATGATGCAATAGTGCTGGAAAGGAAACAAATAGAATAAGAAAAATAAAAACATTTATTTTTGGGAACATTTTTTTCATTGATCAATGCAATGGCATTAAATACACAAATAGTTTTAAGTAAAAAGAAAAAGAGAAGAAATAACTATGCTTGAGCTCAAAGTGGGCACTGTAATTTATTTACCTTATGAATCTACTATGAATCAAATTTCCATAAGTATCCATTTGGGTTTTCTCTTTATTTAGTAGAAATTTTCATTTCCTTGTTACCTATAGGCAGACATACTAAATGCAGCTCAAATATTTAAACACATTTCATAATCTCAAAATAATAATTTAAAACATTTCTCTATTGGGAATGGTGATTACCAACCTTTTCCATTGTGTAGGTGTTGATGGAGAGGTATAAACACTTTCCTTTAAATTCTAGAGGATCCAAACCCCAGACTATCCCAACAGAGCTCTCCATGGTTTATTTTGGTTAGCATGGCAGGTATTATTTTGCCCCAATCCAGAATATTTCTGCTTGGTAATAAAAATTACTTAGGTATAATGAGATTTTATTTTTTAAAGTGGAAATACAAATCATAACAATTAAAGAGAATTTAAACTTTAAATTTAATTCCCTTGGGAAAAATCAGACCTTTTAGGCCCAGAAATGAAGGTGGACTTAGAATGGTATTAGTAAACATATGCCAATGACTGTCCTATAAAGAATAACAAAAGAATACAAGAAATGTTCTTCATCTACAAATTTTCATGCTACTCCATAGAGCCAAGATTCATTGCTACTAAGCCCCTATAAAGGGGGTTTAATATTATCTTAGTAAAGATGAGGCAAAGACATTTGAGAAAACCACATGATAAATGAGTAAAAGAAATACAAACTGAAGAAAGAGAAACAGAAAGATAAAGATTAAAGTCAATTTAACTTTGTTCTTTAGAAAGTTACAAACAATCCTAAAAATATAAGGGTTAGAATGATGTCTAGTGGAAATGGGAACAAAGCAAAATAACCCCATTTACTTTGTTCTGTGTAAGGGCATTTGGAAACTGTGACTTGAGATTGCACAGAGAGATTTTGATTATAAAATAACTAGTGGCTAGGGCTGTCCTAGCAAACTGCTGCAGACTAAATAGCTTAAATAGCAGAAATTTATTTCTCAAGGCTCTGGAGGTTAGAAGTCCCCGATTAAGGCGTCAGCAGGGTTTATTTCATGTGAGCCTCTTGTTATGGCATGCGGGTGGGCCTCTTCTCCCAGGTCTTCCCGTGGTCTTTCCTCTCTGCTCTTGTAGGTTTGGCGTCTCTCTTTACATCCACATTTTCTTGTCTTATAAGAGTTCCAGCTGCATTGTATTAAAGCCCCCTCTGAAGGCCTCACTCTAACTTAATCACCTTTGAATGGGTCTATCTCCAAATCCAGTCACATCCTGGGCTACAGGGTGTGATCACTTCAACCTATGCACTTCGAGGGACACCAGTCAGTCCATGACAGGAGCCTCCAGGAAATACTTTACATATTTGTGCTTACACATAGAATAACACTACTACTTTTTGTTTTTCTTTTCTCTAACAATTTGTCAGAGGACTTAAGTGTCCTTATTCATAATAGTTATCAGCCATGTTTACTGTGTATTTGTACCCATGTGTTAGATATTTTCTCAATCTCTTTTTTCTCAATACCTTTTCTCTCTCTCTTTATCCTTTTTATTTTGAGACAGAGTCTCACTCTGTTGCTCAGGCTGGAGTGCTTTGGCATCAGTGTAGCTCACAGTAACCTCAAACCCCTAGGTTCAGGAGGTCCTCCTGCCTCAGCCTCCCTAGTAGCTGGGACTACAGTTGCCTGCCATGACACTCCACTGATTTCTTTTTTCTATTTTAGTAGAGACAAGGTGTTGCTCTTACTAAGGCTGATCTCGAACTCCTGAGCATAAGGGATCCACCCACCTTGGCCTCCTGGAGTGTTATGATTACAGGCATGAGCCACTGAGCCTAGACAGAACCTTTTCTCTTTGGTTTCTGATTACAATTCTTCTGTCAGGCAGCCTTTGAAACAGTCCTCAGCAGACTGCACTTCCTGGCTTTATGACCTTGAATAATCTCCTGTACTTGAATTTAGGCTGGATTTACTGATTCCTTTCTAACAAATGATATACAGCAGAAGTGATGGGGTATCACTGCTGATTTTAGATTATAAAAAGGCTGTGGCTTCCTTCTTGGGCACTCTCTCGGATCCCTCACTTTTCAGGGAAACCAGTTGTCATGTCACAGGGCAATCCTGTGGAGAGGTCCATATGATTCATTTAGGAAGCACATCCTCCGAGGCTTGCCAACAGCCACATGGGTGAGTGTGGTAGCAAGCCTTAAGATGACTGCAGCCTGTGCAAAACCCCAAGGAACAGCTCCATTGCTCAGCTGTGGCTGGCTATCTGACCCAAGGAAACTGTGAAATAGTAATTGTCTGCTGTTTTCATCTGTTAAGTACTGGGGTCATTTGTTATGCAGCTAGAGATAACGTAGGCCTGCTTACAAATGTGAGGCCAACATTCTTTTCTCAAGCTGTAGCTCACAGATACCTAAAAAATAGCAAGTGTTTTAAAAATAAGTCTCCGAGACAAAGGCTTAATAACCAGAATACATAGAGAACTTCAATGTAATTGCAAGAAAAAAACAAGAGATCCCATCTCAGGATGGGCAAAAGAACTGAAAAGAAACCTCTTCAAAGAAGAGAAGCACATGGCCTTCAAACACATGAAGAAATGCTCTTTATCCTTAATCATCAGAGAAATGCAAATCAAAACTACCTTGAGATATCATCTAACTCCCCTAAGATTAGCCCACATGATGAAATCCCAGAGATGTTGGCGCAGATGTGAAGAAAAGGGAACACTTCTACGTTGCTGGTGGGAATGTAAACTAATACATCCATTTTGGAAAGACGTTTGGAGAATACTCAAAGATCTAAACATAGACTTACCATTTGACCCTATAATTCCTTTACTGGGTATATACCCAGATGACCAAAAATTACAGAACAACAAAGATATCTGTACCAGATTGTTTATAGCAGCCCAATTCATAATCGCCAAGTCATGGAAGAAGCCCAAGAGCCCATCGATACACGAATGGATTAATAAACTGTGGTACATGTATACCATGGAATATTATGCAGCCTTAAAGAAAGAGGGTGACTTTTCCTCTTTCATTTTTACATGGATGGAGCTGGAAC
>CAUYON010036477.1:0-42018 GCA_963573935.1 Arctocebus calabarensis
TCTGTGCAGAGAGAAAGGCTGGCAAGACTGAGATACCTTTTAATCAACAAGTTTTCTCCGCTTAGAAGACGACAGAAAGACACTGGACTTACGGGAGTTCAGAATGACTACAGTAAACCATTCAAATGTCCCTGCAGTTACTGCGTGACTCACAATTGGGATCCTTCTGAAAATGCTAGAATAGGGAATGATGACACTGAGTCACTTTCACCAAAGACATTCTTGTAATTTTGGTTTTTGCTGGTACTTTTATTCAGCAAGTTGAGAAAGCTTGCTAAATAAGCACATAGAATAATAATTCTGATAACCCTATGAGTTCTGTAAGGTTTTTTTTTTCTTGTATCTTTTCCTTATTACTTTAATACCAGTAACTGATGAAGGGATTGGTGTACTTTGCATGTATTTGAATAACTAGTATACTTTAGCTCTACTTTTTAATTTGACCCCAAGAATCACCAACAGGTCTCAAGTATTCCCATGAGTTTCAGAAGCCTGAAGTCTGCAGGATAAAGAATTTGCAGTAACTTAAGGGAAGACAATGTGAAGGAAACATTTGGCAGTTTGGCTAGAGCTTAATAATTACAGTTTCTGGTTTTTAAAAATTGCAATGAAAGGAAGTTTTGATGTGTAGTATCTTCTTTGTAGTAGCAAATTTGTGTGTGCAGAGAAACAATAAAATTGATATTTGAGTACGTTTTAAGAAAAAAAAAAGATTTAACAGCTTCTTCATTGGGCTTGCCCTCACTCAATGTGTGCAGGCGGTTCCTGAGCGGTAAAGTGAGACTAAGACACAATCCCTTTGACCTAATTCTGTACTGAATCTGACACCTGTTCAGCGCAGCATTTGGTTATTTTGTTTCAGTGATTCCAGGTTCTCAGCTACTCCAAAGGTGATGATTCCGTAACAAGAGGCCAGCTCAGGATTAGTTCACAGCTCTCAGGGTCGGGATCAGAGAATCACCCAGATGCCAGAGAGCTCAGAAAGGATCCGAGCCAAGCAACCCTTTCTTACATTTCGGAAACACCCAGGAGAATCTTACTGCAGCTCTTCCGCTGCAGATGAAAGTGACCCGGGCACGCTCGGGCACAGACAGACGCACAGACGTCATTGCGTAGACGTTGCGGCTGAGAGGCCGGAAGTGTCAGTATCGGTTCTCCGCTGTGCTCCTGTAACCACAAGCACCTGCTGTTCTTTTTGGCTTATTTCACATACGTCAAGTGTATTAAGTTTTAAGTTCTTAAAAGAGAAAATTTGCAGTGGAAACCGAGAAGCTACTTTGTTTTTTTCTTCAGGTTGTTATTCCTGGGTAGTTTTTTGTATTTAAATAAATGCTCACATTATCATAGTTGTGGATTTATAGAAAAGCGGCCTAAATAATACAGAGAGTTCCTGTCTGCTGTGCTTCCGCTTTCTCCAATTGTTCATATCTTACGTTATGGCACATTTGTTGCGATTCATGAGCCAATACTTACACATTATTATTAACTAAACTCCTCAGTTTATGAAGATTTCTTTAGTTTCCTCTTGTTTTTCTATTCCGGCATCCCATCTAAGCTACCACGTTACATTTAGTCATTATGCGCCGTTAGGCCCCTCTGGGAGGTGGCAGTCTCTCTGTCTCGTTTTTGAAGACTTTGACAGCTCTGAGGAATACAGGTTGAACATTTCCTAGAATGTTTCTCATTTTGAGTTTGTCTGATTTTTTTTTTTTTTTTTTTTTGTATAGATAGATAGGGGTAATGCGTATTTGGGGGGAGATCCGGGAAATGAAAGTGCCAGTCTGAAGATAATCACGTTAAGGGCACAAGCCCTGCACACAACTTACCACTGAGGAAGCAACTCCCAGGGCAGCCTGAGGCAATGTTTTCCAGGTTTCTTCACTGTAAAAAGATCACCCTATATCATCCACTATTTCCACACTGTGCTCTTTTGAAAGTAAATCACTATGGGTAGCCCAGATTTAGGAGGTGGAGAATTATATTCTATCTTCTTGGTGGGGAGATTGTCTACATAATTAATTTTCTGTGTGAAAAAAAATTGTCCCTCATTTCTCTCTCTCTCTTCTTCACTTCTATATTAATTTTATGATTTATTTAATTGCATCAGTATAGACTTGATATTTTTCATTCTCGTCTATTCTCCAATACTTTATTTTGTTTCTCAATTTTTTTCCTGCTTTGACAATTGGGAGCTCTTTCAGTTAAATCCTGTGTCCGCTTGACACACTTTCTCATGTTTTTATTTGAGTATTTCCTTATCCTGGGAAACTCCAAGATATTCCAGGATTCTTTTGTAAGTTTCTTGGCCCAGGCCTACGTAGAGTCAGCCATGTCTCCAAGGAACCCTGCTTGTTGTTACTGAAGAGTGATATTGGAAATGAAGATCTGGGCACTGGTGTACTCATTACTAATGGGGTGTTATTGAGTCCAGGCCATTTGAGGAGATAGATGTATCCATGGATTGATGCACATTTAGAATTTGTTCTGCATCAATCCCTTGGTATCTCTATTCAATTAAACAAAAGTTCACACCGATGCCTCCAACTCTAATGGAGTATCACATGGTCCATTCAAACCTCCAGCAGTTAGAAACCTGCCCATCACCACTAGTCTCAGTTTACTTACCTGCCATTTTTGAACTCATGTACATTCTAGAATAGTTCATCTTTGCTCCTGTAGGAGGCAGCTTTACCAGCTGAGTGCAGAGCTTATGTCCACTTCTCTCTCTCTTTCATCTTAGCTTTCAACCCTTTCTGAAGCCACACACATCAGCACTTTTCCTCATAGTCCACTTGGGGAGGTTTTGTCACATATTTGTGATGGATTATTTGGTCACAGTCCACATATTATTCTCCTGATTTATTTGTTTTTAATTTGTATGTATTGTGTTAATTTAAATTTAAAATTATATGAGTCTGACACAGGGAAAAACTAAGATTTGGGGGGCTGTCTATTAGATTTGGAAATAAGAACATATAAAAGCTAATAGGTAGCTAGGAACTGATGACAGGACTGCAGGTCCTGCAAGGGCCAGCCAGCATCCACCTTCCTCACCCTTAGAGTTCTGTCCCAAACCTCCGTAAGGTGCCACCCGAGGGACTGAAACAAACTGATAAGATACAGAGGAGGTCAACATAAGGAACCAGGCCAGAAGCACTGACATGTACATGTGATGGGTGTCCAGGCTCACCCTTTAAAAATTAGGGCAACTTTAGGAGGTGGTTGATGTAGGGACGTGTTCAGCTAGGGAGGTTCTACTGAATTGCAGGCTTATAGTAGGTGCTAGAGCACTACTACTTACATAAATGTGTTTCTCAGTACCAGGAGATTTTTACACCACTGTTCGTTTATATCATTCTTCCTCATTAAATACTTTGAGTTGTGCAAAACATTTGTGCGGCATGCGTAAGGATAAGCATGCCTCCTTTCTGGAATCTCATTTTATGCTGCAAAATCTAAATTACTCCATGAACTTTTCATTGTTAAAGGATGACCTGCAAGGCTGGGCACAGTGACTCATGCTGTAATCCCAGCACTCTGGGAGGCTGAGACCTGTGGATTACTTGAGCTCAAGAATTTGAGACCAGAGTAAGAGAGAGATCCTGTATCTAAAAACTAGCTGGATGTTGTGTTGGACACCCCAGCTACTGGGGAGGCTGAGGGAAGAGGATCACTTGAGCCCAAGAGTTTAAGGTTGCTGCAAGCTATGATACCACGGCACTCTGCTGAGTGAGACAGAGTAAGAAAGTACTCAGAGTGAGACTCTATCTCAAAAAAAAAAAAAAAGAAAGAAAGAAAGAAAGAAAAGAAAAGATATGAGAATGACCTATGAGTTTGAGCATGCTTTTCCTTTACCATAGTAAATGCTTAGGGTGCTTATGTTTGTTAATGCCTTTTTTCCCCCCCAGCTTTTTCTTTTTACAAGTTTATCTCATTTGATTCATCTTCCTCTTGTTATATATATTCTCATCTTGCAGAGGTTAAAAGGTTATCACAAAACCAAAACTTCTTTCAGCTGTAAAGAAAAAAAAAAAAGCCTTCTAGCAGATACTTAGGGAATGAAAATCTTCCAGTGCTGCTCTATCTTGTCTTGGGACCTTCTGTGATTTCCAGCATACTCGTAATGTAATAGCAATGGTGTTAAGGTTATTCTTTATAGTTAATAAAGCATAGTTCAATTTCACTTCATTATCACAATGAATGTAGAAGGATCAAATTCATTTTTAGCTGAATTTCAAAAAAGTAAAATTATTTGTTCACGATCATGCTAGCTAGTTGTGGACTAAAATATGAAAGATTTTTATCTTTAAATTATCCACTCCATTTAAAAAAAGTTTGACATCATTTGAAACAAAAAAAGTTGCAGCAATAGTTAACAAAATTAATATATCAATATGTATGTTTCTTTGTGCAAACTGTAGTTTCTCTGAAACATTTAAGAGTAAGCTGTAGACATCATGCTCCTTCCCACTCATACTTCAGCTTGCATTTCCCCCAAATAAGTACATTCTTTTACATAACCACAGCACAACACTGAGAAGCTAGCACCAAAGCAATGCTATTTTCTAATCCACAGGCTCCCTCCCCTCATCCCACCACACAGTCCAACTTCATCCACATGTACTGATTTCTAGAGGATGCTGTGGCCCATGGGCTGATGAACACTTGGTTTGTTTATGATCCGGAGTATCTAGAATTTAGTTTGGCTTCCTGTGATCAGTTAATAGCATTATTTTTGTGTGAATCTCTGATCACTTTATTTTTCATGCCATATTAAACTTACTATTTGCATAGAGACTAGACTCATGTGTTTACCCAGAAGTATTTTTTTTCCATCTGTCTACAAATTCTGTTTAAATCCCTCATTATCAAGCTGTCTATCTTTGGAACAATACTTTCCCCATACAAATGACATAGCTTATTGGCAAGGGATAAAATGTATCAGTCTGGTACCTTGAGTCATAATTTGAAATGCACAAATTTAAAATTCCATTTTCATGCCCAATATTTTTATTCCCATATATTTTTTTTCACTTCCAATGTTCCAACTGCCAGTGAGAACAATGATTAAAACACCACCTGTGAATACTTTATTAATTGCCAAAGACTTTATAATCCCTACAAAAAATCTTTTATTACTTTTCAAATCTTAAGGCTGAAAAGCAATTGATAAAATTTAACTGTCTAAAAAAGTGTGTCTCCTAAACCTATACACCTAGCAAGGCAACATTCCTATGGATTAACTATTTAGGATCTTCATTCATTCATTCATTCATACATGTATAAAAAAAAATTTGAATTCTTGAGTCTAGATAAGTGCCTGACACATTGAAAAGTATAATACAGGTCTGAACAAAACAAGTGTCTGGGCTCATTGAACTCATATTACAGCCAGAGCTTCAGACATTGTTAAATAAATAAGGACAGTGACATTAAACAATGAATTGAAATAAACAATGTGACAAGATATAAAGTGACTTGAGGGGAGGGTCTCTTTAGGTAGAATGGTCTAGGTAGTAATTTCTGATCTAATAAAAATTATAAATAAGTATCAGACAAAAGTCAGGTAGGGAAGATTTAAAGGAAACCTTGCTGTTTTGAAACATGAAGCTGTATAAATATACAGGTGTCAGGATGTGATCAGACTGAGATGTCCCGCCCTCAGTGGTTTAAGAAGAGTAGGGGTTATATTTTGGATAGTCTGAGAGGTTTGTGTTCCTACTGGTGACTGTACAAAGAGGAAAATGAGACAAATGCTCAGAATAAGATTTGTCTGATATTCTTGAATAATTTGCTCAATGGTCTGAGATTTGTGAGTAATTTCTTCCTCTTCATGGTCAAGTGATGATGGGTGTTTGTGGGGATTGCCCTGTTGTTTGCTGTGCAAAAAGAAATTGACTGTCAAAAACAAATTCCCTGCTGTGAACACATGGTTTCAATTGCTCAAGGAGTTCCCTTATCATCCCAGTTATCTCAAAAGACTGGCATTTTTCTAACTGGACTCACATCTCCACCTGTCCCACATCTCCAGCCATGTTCATTCCCTTCTTTCCTCTTACTTTTTCTCTTGACAAGCAGGTTTGTATTCTTGCCCACTGCTAACAAGCTTTGTGGCTAGTGGAAAGGTGTTCCACTTTTATGTGTTTCAGCTTCCTCAATTGTAAAAATGTTGCTAATAACACTATGTACTATCAGGGCTGTAGTCCCCAGACACCAGTCGTAAAGCTGTCAACACAATCCCTAGAAACTACTAAATGTTCAAGATGTGTTAGCTATTGTTTTTATTATGAGAATGTTGTCCTTTCTAATTCTCTCTTTCCTTCCCAACATGTTCAACATTCTCATCTTAATGCATGCCACCAATTTGGTGTTCCAGGAAATTCAGCAGATTCATTGTATTTCAGTTCTTCATCTTTTAATTGTCCTTTAAACTTACATTGAAATACACATGCAAAGATGGCACGCATTCTTATCAAGTAATTTTCACAGGGTGAAGAGTCATATAAACATCACCATATTAAGAAATAGGATATTAATAACATCTCAGATGTCTCACTTGGGGTCCTTCCTAGTCATAATCTGCACAAAGCTCACTACAGTCCTAATATCTACAGCCAGAAGTTGGGTTTGCTTGTTACTGACTTTTATATAAATACATTTGAACAACTTGAGCAGGAACATGGGCCCCTTTGCTCAATATTGTATTGAAAATTTTGTTCCATAGTGTTGCATTCTATGGTGGTTTGTTAGTTATCTAAGCAGTAAAGTAGAAATGATTTGACTGAATGTCAAATCTGTCTCTGTCTATTTTTGTAAATGTGGTAGTTTCCTCTTTATCCACAATCTCCTTTTCCATGGTTTCTGTTACTTGTAGTCAACCTTGGTCAAACAATATTTAATGGAAAATTCCAGAAATAAAGAATTCATAAGTTTCCAATTGCGTGCATTCTGAGTAGTGCAATGAAATCTTTTGGTGTCCCATACCATTCCTCCTTCATTCAGTAGATCCATGCTGTCTACTCACTGGTGAGTCACTTAGGAGCCCTCTTGGTTATCAGATGGACTATCACAGTATCACAGTGCTTGTTTTCCAGAAATCCTTATTTTACTTAGTAACAGCCCTAAAGCACAAGAGTATTCATGCTGGCAATTCATATGTGATGAACTGCTTCCTTTAAGTGAAAAGGTGAAAGTTCTCAATTTTATACAGAAAGGGAAAGAAAAAGTCATATGCCAAGGTTTATAAGATTCGTGGTAAGAATGAATCTTCTATCTGTGAAACTGTTAAGCAGGAAAAAGAAATTTATTTTGGGAGACTGTGTGTGTGCACGCACTATTTGTGTGGTCACACATTAAATGGTAAAAGTTATAGCCAGTGCATGTGGCAAGTTCTTAGTTAAGATGAAAAAGGCATAAAATTTGTGAGTAGAAGATATGAACAGAAACATGTTTCAACTAACCACTATCGGGTTTAGTGCAACCCATGGTTTCAGATGTCCACCGGGGTTCTTGGCATGTATCCTCCACAGGTCAGGGAGGCCTCTGTGCAGGTGTGCTTCAGCACAGCCACCCGTTTGTTTGTGTGTCGTCTATGGCTGATTTCATGCAGCAGTGGCAGTGTTGAGTTGTTGTAATGGAGACTGTGCACTTGCAAATCCAAAGGTATTTGCTCTCTGGCCTTTCTCGTGAAAAGTCTGCTGACTCATACCCTAGTAGATTTCTATGTTCTCAAGATAGGAAGCATTAAAAGGGAGTATTGAACTCAAGCCCTAGAGACAGAGGACATAAATTTAAGTCAAATTCTGCCACCCATCTGAGTGTGAAAAAATGATCTAGCTTGCATATAACATAGTGCTGTCATTGCTGCTGTAAAACATAGTTATTGATGACCCAAAGGGCTTAATGGTTGACATACAGAGGTGGTTAACATAAGGAGCTAGGCCTTATGTTGATACATGCATGTGGTTGTTGCATGTCCCGTCTAGGAAAATTAGGTCAACTTAAGAAGGTGGTCAATGTAAGGAGGTGGTCAATTATGAAAGATCTACTAAAGGGATGACCTTAGTACTTTTGCTATATGGTATTTATGAAGAGTTGTGATGTTTAAATGGGAGTTTTGGGTGTTCATCTCATTTTGTGTGTCACAGCAGCTATGAGAAGTTCTTTTATTATTATGTTTAAAAATTTTTTACAGTGTATATTTATATAATGTTATTGAGATAAATATATATCATAAAAGGTTACTACAGTAAAATAAATTAACATATTCAGAGCAGATTTCTGAAACTCTTCATGGCACAATGTCCTTATTTTAAAAAGGAGACACTTTCAGAAGTGACTACTAGGGACTGTTACAAGAACAAATAAGTTAAAGAAATGAATCCCTGAGAAAATATCTGCCCAGACAGGCACTTAATAAGTGCTGGTTTTTCTTGTCACTATCAACAGTTAATTAAATAAAAAGGAACTCTAAAAACAAAATATAAAGAAAATGACTCGAAAATTATGACAACATTGGAGGAGGGAGCAGTGGCAGTGGCAGCGGCCTGGGAGAAGGATGCGCCAGGGCCACCTCCTTCTTCACAGACCCATGAACCAGCTGGGCAGTGCAGTGGCTTACAAGCTGATGGAGCCAGTACAGCTGGAAGGAAACGCACCGCAAACAGCTGCTGGTGCAGTTGAAATGGAGTAGTCATATAAAAACATAAAATATGGAGGAGGCAAGATGGTTGACTGGAGCCAGCTTTACACAGAGGACCCTGTCCAGAAGGAGAGTTAAAGGATAGAAGTTTAGCAAGTAAGTTGATGGTTTAGAGCTGAGTCAAGAGAGAAGATTGAAGAGAACATATCATCCCTCCTGAGGCTAGGAGTGACCCCAAGGCAACAAAAATAGGTACAAAACCCATCACCAAGAGGACAGAAATCCCCTCCCCCATGAGAATGGCTCAATGTATACTTTATACAGACAAGTGAGAAGAGTTCAGATCTCTTCATATTTCATCCCACAGGAGAGACCCTCTAAAAACTGGAACTCCTTCCCCAGAAAGGACTAACTGGTGTGCCATGGCCCTCTCCCGACAAGCATAAAACTGAACATATACGCTACCCACAATTCTGGACTCCCAGCACTCCCCTCCACTCTCACCCTGTGATCTGGAAGACTGTCCCATATGGAGTCCAGATTCTTGGGCATTTTCTTGAGAGGTGTGGACAGGGTGAGGACTGTTACAAGTCTGTGCTGAATTGGCAGCATGGGTGTAAGGCGGAGACTGTGGAGCAAGGAGGCCATATAGGAGAGGGAGAGATGGTGTCCCATGGCACAGTGCAACAGTGGCAATGGTGACAACAATAGGGCTCACACATTTGGTGATGTTTTGGAGAAACACTTCCTGCCTCTCTTAGCAAGCAGAGGGAACCAGGACTCTGCTCTAGTGCATTAGCAGAACAGATCTGGGATGGAAATGCAGGACACATGAGCAAAGGATATGCCTGTGGCAGTATCTACCCAGGTGGGGTGCAATGGGGACAGAGAATAGAATCCGTGCACATGCAGAGGCAGTACACTCCCAGGGCGGGGCTGAGTCAGAATTGCTGCTTTTGTGAGCTCAAGATGCAACTGGTCCCCAGAGGAGCATAGCTGGAACAAAAGCAAGCATGGCAGCAGCATCAGCCCAGGGAAGGGCAAGAACTGAGAGCCCTTTGTGAGCTCTAACTGTGCTCGCCCCAACACAGAGTGCACCGGAGATAGAGATGCCAGCTCTGTGAGAATTGACACAGTGGCAATGGCACAAGGAGGGGCTGAGTCGCAGTTTCTGAGAACTCAAACAGTGCCTGGCCTGCAGGGGAATAGAACTGGGACAGAAATGCAAATTCTGCAATAACATAAGTGGCAGCAACATCAGTTGGGAGCAGGACTGGACCTGAGTGAATCTCTCCAACCTCCATTCAGCACCTGAGGTAGTCAGGCTTTAGTTCCCCCTGCTGGCTAGTGACAGAGTGCAGTGCCTGACCGAGGAGACATAGATCTTCCAGTGACTCAGGCAGGCACAAACCCCTGGTGCATCTGCTCATTGGAGGGACCTGGGTGACAGCCCTGTGGGGCTACCAGTGACTAGGCATGACCAAGATGCAAGGTGGAGAAGGAGACATCACACTTCCCGGACTATTTCATTTGCTGTGTGAGCCCTTCTGACTCCATGGAGCACCAGAATGAGTCACACTCAAGCTGCCAACAGACCCTGCCATCTAGTTGCTGAAGATCTTTTGAATTCTCCCACTTGAGACTTGGTGCTGACTGGGACAATTGATTTGAAACTCCTGACATGGGCCAATCACCGAAGGACCATCCAAGGTGGTACCCTGGTTGTGTTGTTATGGGAAAGTTTGATTTTCCTTTTCCAGTTGTAGCCTGTGGGGGGTGGTGTATCTTAGTTGCTTGTATTTCTCCACAGCTGAGACTTCAACCCAGAGTTATTGACTCACTAGGATTGGACAGAGACCAGCTGAAAACAAGACACAATCAATTAGCTCCTCCACAGAAAGTAGGTCCCCAGTGTCTCAGGCAATAGTACTGTATGGGTCCTTTGCAAAGCCATAGGAGAAAACCTGCAGTCACCAGTCCCAGCTCTTGGGCAAAGGGCTGGTTAATCACTACTCTAGGAGCCCCCAATACAATTTCACCTTATCTGTTCATATAGCCAAATGGTGAAAAATAATCATGATTCAGAATCAATGGAAGAACTCTGGCAACATGAATAACCAGAGTAGATTAACTCCCCCAAGGAACGACAAGGTGGACACACCAGAATATCCCATTCATAAATGGCTGAGATGTCAGAAATTGAATTCAGAATTTGACTTGCAAATAAGATTAACAGAATGGAGGTAAAGTTGGAATTAGAAATTCAAGGAGCACTTCAAAAGTTGTCTCAGGAATTCAATGAATTTAAAAACAAAATCACCAAAGATTTTGACACATCGAGGCAAAAACTTGCAGCCCTCAAAGATCCAAGAAATACAGTAGAATCCCTCAGTAACAGAATGGACCAGGAAGAAGAAAAGATTTCTGACATTGAAGACAAAGCTTTTGAACACTCTGAAACACTCAAAGAGGAAGAGAAGTGGAGAGCAAAAATAGATCATTATCTCAGAAAGCTCTGGGACAATTTGAACAGAACTAATACTCACCTTATAGGAATTCCTGAGGTGATAAGGTTACTTCAAAAGGCCCAGATGCTCTACTTCAAAAGGTAATTGTGGAGAACTTCCCAAACATGGCAAGAGATTCTGAAATTCAGATAACAGTTTCAGAACCCCAGCCCGACTCAACCCAAATAAAGCATCTCCCAGACACTTAATTTCACCAAAGTTAATATGAAGGAGAAAATAATGCAAGCAGCATTAAGACGTAAGAAAATCATAACCTACAAGGGGAAGAATATTAGAATGACTTCAGATCTCTCTGCTGAAAACTTTCAAGCTAAAAGAGGGTGGTCATCAATTTTTAATCTCCTAAACCAAAATAACTTTCAATCCAGGATCCTGTATCCAGCTAAACTAAGTTTCATTTATGAGGGAGAAATTAAATACTTTAATGACATTCACATGTTGAAGAAATTTGCCATAACTAAACCAGCTCTCCAGGATATTGTCAGACCTATCCTCCATAATGAACAGCACAATCCTCTACCACCAAAGTTAACTCACTCAGAAATTGTTGATCAAATTTTAACTTCTACAGTGGTGAAAGGATTAAAAATGTCCACTGGACTTTTGAAAAACTCAACATCCAAAATACTACTGACTTATCAATATTCTCAATTAATGTAAATGGCTTAAATTGTCCTTTAAAGAGGCACAGGTTGGCTGATTGGATACAAAAACTCAGGCCAGATATCTGCTATATCCAAGAATTTCATCTTACATTAAAAGATAAATATAGACTCAGGGTGAAGGGATGGTCATCTATAATTTAGGCAAATGGAAATCAGAAAAAATCAGGGGTTGCAATTTTATTTGTAGATACAATAGACTTTAAACAAACAAAAGTAAGGAAAGATAAGGATGGTTACTTCATATTTATTAGGGGTAACATTCAACATGACGAAATTTCAATTATTAACATTTATGCACCCAACCAGAATGCACCTCAATTTATAAGAAAGACTCTAACAGACATGAGCAACTTGATTTCCTCCAGCCCCCCTAGGAGTTGGAGATTTTAACACCCCTTTGGCAGTGTTGGATAGATCCGCCAATAAGAAACTAAGCACAGACATTTTGGACTTAAACTTAACCATTCAACTCTTGGATTTAACAGACATCTACAAACATTTCATCCTAACAAACTGAGTACACATTCTTCTCATCAACCCATGGAACATCCTCCAAATTTGATCACATCTTAGGTCACAAGTCTAACATCACATCAGCAAATTTAAAAGAATAGAAATATTCCTTGCCTCTTCTTGGACCATTATGGAATAAAAGTTGAACTCAGTAACAACAGGAATCTGCATACTCACACAAAAACATGGAAGCTAAATAACTTTATGCTGAATGATAACTAGGTCATAGATGAGATTAAGAAGGAAATTACCAAATTTTTGGAACAAAACAATAATGAAGACACAAATTATCAGTACCTCCAGGATACCGCAAAGGCAGTCCTAAGTGGGAAATTTATCACGCTATAGGCCTTCCTCAAGAAAATAGAAAGAGAAGTTAACAACTTAATGAGACATCTCAAGCAACTGGAAAAGGAAGAACATTCCAATCCCAAACCCAACAGAAGAAAAGAAATAACCAATATTAGAGGAGAATTAAATGAAATTAAAAACAAAAGGCTTGTATAACAGATCAATAAACCAAAAAGTTTTTTGAAAAGGTCAATAAGATATATAAACCTTTGCTTAACCTAACCAGGAAAAAAAGAGTAAATTCTCTAATTTCATCAATTAGAAATGACAAAGATGACATAACAACAGAGTCCTCAGTAATTCAAAAAATCCTCAATAAATATTACAAGAAATTTTACTCTCAGAAATTCAAAAATCTGAAGGAAATAGACCAATACTTGGAAGCATACCACCTTCCTAGACTTAGTTAGAATGAAGTGGAAATGGTGAACAGGCCTATATCATGGTCTAAAATAGCATTAACTATCCAAAATCTCCCCAAAATGAAAATTATGACAATAATCTGATAATAAAGACTTAAAAATTTTCTCTTGAGTACTAAATAAGTCAGACTTACTTACTTTAGAAATTATCATTTGTTTCCATTGGAACAGATTTTTTAAAGAATTCTCCGATGATTCCAATTCAGGGGAAAAAAACTATCTAATGCTAATATAAGAATTAAATAATTTAAAACTACTTATTATTATAACATATTTAGCAATATTTAGAAAAAATATACTTTACTCTTCTGTTCATTGTGCTTCTCCTCAATTAATAAAAATATTGAAAAATTCTGTCCTAAATCCTATAATGGTTGCACATTTTTCTCCTTGTAAGATTCAAAGTCTTTAAAATAACTGGCAACACCCAACAGGAGCAATCCCCCATTCACTTTATGAATTTCTCCCACATATTTCATACCTACCTGACAGTCCCTCATTACCTCCTGGAGCCCTCTCATGGCTATCCTTGGTTACTCCCCTCGGGCTATCCTTCCTATTTTGATGGTCCCCGAGTATGGCAGTCTCAGGACCTGTGCTAGGCAGACCTCTTAGAAAGCTCCACACAGTGTCCCACCCTCATCCTAAATAGACTGTGATGAGAGAACACTCGCGTGACTATGTCTCATTACCTGGAAAAAGGGATTTTTCTGATGTAATTAAGGCTACTAATCAGTTGATTTTGAGTTAACTGAAAGAAATATTATCCAGGAAGATGTAAGTTTATTACATGAGTTCTTTATAAGTGGAGAAATTTCTCTGGTAGTAGCAGAAGAGCAAGCCAGGAAGATTTGAAACATGAGAAAGATTTGTGATAAGGAAGATTATCTGTGACTAGAAGGGAGGGGGTTGTCCTCAAGGGTCTGAGAATGTTGTCTAAGAGATGATTGTGCACTCTTATGGGCCTCCATCATGAAGGTGGTGACTTTAGTCTTACAACCACATGGAACTGAATTTCACAAATGATTCAAATGAGGTGGGGAGTGTATTTGTCCTCAGATCCTCCAGATAATAGCCTCCTCTGACCCAAATATTGCTTTTGGCACAGTGAAATCCTCATAACTACCCAGACCTCTGAGCTCTACAACAATGAGATGAGAAATGGGCATTGTTTTAATCTGCCCAGTTGTGTGGCGATTTGTCCCACAGTAGTAGAAAAATTGCTTGACCTATTCTCTATTGCTGAAGGGCTTCTCTTTCAAATCCACATAGCTAATCTCTTTGCTTCTTGAAATCTTTACTCAAAAGTTTTCTTTTTGAGAGTTCTCCATTGGTGACCTTATTTAAGATTTTAATACACCCTATTTTGCTCTTATACTTGATATCTCTTATACCCTTCTCTACTGGTCCATTTATTTTTCAGGCAGACTATTATGTACACACAATGACAATATACAGATAGGCTCTGATGTAACAGACTTAAATTTGTTATTCCCCCTCACTGTCTGCTAAGAATATAAATAATATCTCTATCAATTGCCTGACAAGTGCCAAGTGCAGGGAAAGCTCCTTGGACCATGATAGGCAACCAATAAAAATCTGTTGAATAATTAAAAGAATGAATGAGTGAAAGAATGAGCATAATGTTTACATAGAATGTTGGGCTTTGGGGTATTAATACAATGAATGAAAGATACACAAATATACCAATAAACATAATTAAAAATCTAAGTTACAAAATATTAACATGAGAACAATGCTTTCTTCCTTTTTATTATAGAGTGCAATAAATGTCAACTATTACACAGACTATTTAGTCATATGAAAAGAGATTGCATTTTGAAATAAGGCTTTAATGAAAAGATGAGACATCAGATGATTTACCTGAAGTGACAGAAATAAAACAACTTCAAACATTTCTCTGAGGAAAATATTTTCAAAAGTAAACAAGTCTATATACTTTCTGAAAGAAAATGAACAAAATGTAAAGAGACAGTGTCCTCAGCAAAAAACTATAAATAATGGAAAGAGTAGACAAGGCAGTGTCTGAACTGGACTTCAGGAGTTAAATCAGATTTAAAGACTAAATATGATTTAGAGACTTAAAAAAAAAAAGGAAGAGAGGAAAAAATCTACCAAGAAATCATATCTTTCTTACAGCCTCCTAGTTTTTAAGTGAGAAAATTCACAATTAAGAGATAAACATGATCATTTGTGCAAAATGGAAAATGTAGAAGGCTAAAATATGAAACGTAAAATTTGGGTTAATAGTGAAAGGAAAGTCTGAGATCAGAGGTTACATTATTAGATGCTTTTTCACAGAGATAGACTGGGGACTTTGACCCAAAGTCAGCCTGGGAATGGGGAAGGAGAGAGGGGCCAGAGACACTTTGTGAGGGCTCTACTCTGGCACACTCCACGGCCCTCAGGCCATGGGCATAGGCTGATTTTGTAAGGGCTTTTTTTTGTTTGTTTATCTGAAGTGACAGATGTCAGAAAAGTATGCACAAACTTATTGTTATTATTATTATTATTTGCTAATCAGATTTCATTAGTGCTTATGTATTTCATATGAGGCCCAAGATGACTCTTATTCTTGAAAATGAATGGTATTATTTGTACAATTCATCTATAATGCACATATATCATGTTCTGGCTGCCTACGTCCCACCATAAACAAGGAACACAACTAAATTGACAATGTTTTCATAAACCACATTTCCAGGATTCTGCCAACTGCAGTCCAGCAGGCACTGAGCATCAAGCATCATTGTCAAATATCCATCTGTTGGCTTAGTTCTGCACTCTACTCTGGTCTGCTGAAGAGTGAATAAAATGGATAAACACATATAAATGAGTAGCAACTTATTACTTAAGGAGCTACAAACCCCAAATCCATACAAAAGTCCCTGAGTCTGAAAAAATGCTTGTTTCAAAAATTCAGGACTGTGGATACTTTCTGACAAATAGACATAGAAGAGATTGTAGATATTTAATTATTTTTTAAAAACCCTTTAAAGCAGTGGTTCTCAACCTTACTAATGCCGCAACACTTTAATACAGTTCCTCATGTTGTGATGACCCCCAACCAGGTTGCGGCATTAGGAAGGTTGAGAACCACTGCTCTAAAGGATGGAAATAAAAACCCAGGAAGGCTAATTATTGTAGGGAAATTAATTTAGAGCTGGTGTGACATTTGAGTCAACTGAACCATTAGATTCAAATTACAGCTGAGGTTTTGGACTCAGTTAAAATTTAAACTCCAGAAAACATTCAGAACCAAGTCCACCCAGCCCTAAGAGAGGAATCCAAATAGATAAGAGAGTGCACATGGTAACAACATTGCTGCAAGGCAGGGTCAGTAGATATCAACCTTGCAAGAAAACCATCAGTGCTGATCTGCCTCCGGCTGCCTACATTGCTAGTCACAAAGCCCACTAAATGTTATAATATTTTCTCCCATATTTTGGCAAGTTGTTCTTTATTAATTATAGGTCAATGTATCAATTACAGGGTATTTAATACAGTCCTGACCACATGGTCAATAAATTAATATTGAAATCTTCATGGGATTTAAGTAAAGCCCGTAAGTCAGCTGTAAAACCTTTCTTACAAAATGAGCACAAATTCATCTACTAATGATTGTGATACCACGTGCCATTACTCTGTTCATGCGTAATAAGGAGATAATAACACTTAAAGGATTATTATAAAGAATAACTATTATGGGGGGGGCAGAACAAGATGTCCGACTAGAAGCAGCTTCCGAAAGAGGCTCCTGTCCAAAAGGAAAAATAAACTCCAGAAACTGTGCAATGAAGCTGAAGACTGAGAGCCCAGCTGAGAGAGAGAAGTGATAACTGCAGGTCATCTCTGCTGAGGCAAGCTGCGACTCCAAGAAAGCAAACTTCAGGTACAAAATTCATCTGAAAGGAAAAGCATCCATTCTTTCCCCCAAGAAAGCTATGCGTTTTTTGTTTTTTTATGTCTGGCAGCTTTCAGAATTTTCTCCTTCATGTTAACTTTCGTGAACTTAATTATGATGTGCCTGGAGGATGTCTTACACCAAACTATTTCTAATCAAGATCATGAATGACCTCTACTTCACCAAATAAACTTTCTAATTCTTATACCACAGAGATAATTCATTTCATCAGGGTCCTTTGACACAGGGGACTAGGATCTCTCCTTTTCCAAATTCTTTTTCACTTGGCAAATGAACAGTGGACACTAAGTAAATAAATTGAATGTGCTTTAATGATGCCTGAGAATCAGCCACTGCAACTTCAGTCTCCTGGGCTCAAGAAATCATCCCACCTCAGTCTCCTGAGCACCCCTCCACACCAGCTGCAGACAATCTACTGCATTTTCACATCACGTGAAGCACATTTAGCTTCTGCAAATGTTATGTGTATCCTTATTATGAATTTATTAAATGGATTCTTTTAATTTCAACCCCAAAGTCCAGATGCAGTTGGCTTATTACCCTCCTTAAAATGTTGTTCCTGATGTCTGGACTAAAGTTATTATCGATATAATGAGACATGGACAGGGCAATTTTCAGTAGAAGGCCTTGGTTAAAACATATTAGTGAAATATGGGAAGGAATGCTAGTCTCTAAATTTTCCTTTGGTTGCTTTTTTTCCATATTACCAAGAATTAGTAGATCAGACTAATAATTATTTTATTGTAATTTGGAGATGCAAACTTTGAGAAGACATAAAGGATATTTTTGTCAATAGAGAGGGGCTACTTAGCCATGAGTGTGATTAGATTGCAAAAGCAGGAGCTAAGCAGGTGTCAGCACATGGCAATTCGTAAATATATTTTACAGAGGAAGATTCACTGAGGGCAATGTATTTATTGATTGAATGAATAAGTGAGTGGCCAATGGACTCTGGAGCAGAGGGAGCCATTAGCATGAGATTCTCAAAGGAGATAATAAGCAGTTGTCTACTGAACCGTATTTTAAAGGCACACTGGAAGGTTCTTTTTCCAGTAAGTTAAATATTTTCATTACATTTGAAATAATCCCATCAAACATCAAAAGGACTAGAAAGAGTGCAGGAATTAAAGAAAGATATTTAAAGTATTTGAAAGATATTTAAAGTATTTAAAGTGTTTGAGATCTCATAACAGTTACAAGTACCTAATCTTTTTAGAAAGTAAACACAAGAGAGTAAGGTACACAGAACAGTCCCGTAATTGTGTTAAGCCCCTTAAGGTTAAAGTCCAGCACATTAAGCATGTTATAATTTAACTGTTGAAAAACAAATTAAAATTTTAATGATCTTTCCTCCCTTTGGAAATAAATGTAGTTTCCTATTACCAATGCTGCCAGAACTCATAATATTATTGTCTAATCAGCACTTAATGACCCACTCTCAGTGCTTCTAATTTTACATAATTAATGTGCATGCAAAAGAGGCTTGTAAACATTTTGTTATCATGTGGTACATGTTGGGTAAATATAAGCAACCTACTATTAGATTCTTATTTGCAAATCTGAAAATTTCTGTTAGTATTTTTTTCATCAGTATGGTCAGCATATGTATTTTGTGACTACATGGACAAAATAGTATACTATAACTATTTTCTTCTGCTCACCCTTTTCTTCCCCCTAGTCTACTGGTCACCTTTCATGTGTCATTGGAAGGCATAACAAAGTGAATAGAATGAAGATCTATTTTATGAGGAAAATATATTGCAACTTGAAAATGCTAAAATTACCAATTTGTCAAAAAAAAAAATTCTTCATTCTGGGGTAATCACAGAAGTGCACTTGTATATTTTTATTTATGTTTTCCTGTAACAAATCATGCTAGGTATATGACTACAACATCTTTTAAAATGGCCATCTCCTTAAACAACTTTCTCTAACTGGAAAAGTCTATTATTCTTTCATAAATCCCTTTTTCGTCTCTTCATTGGTCTTTGTCTCTCTCTTGTCTGTCCTCTAAATAAACTTCTACTGAGTTAATACTTTTTTAGGGTATAGAGTTTGTCCTCAGAGCTATTCCATCCTTATGTCACTTGGTCTTCCTTCTGTCCCTTCTTTTCCTTCTTTCAGCCCTTCTTCCTTCTTGATAGGGTTTCATTCTGTCACCCTAGAGTGGAATGATCACACCTCACTGCAACCTTGACCTCCTGGGGCTCAAGTGATCCCCTCACCTCATCCTCCTGAGTAGGGAGGACTACAGGTATATGCCACCATGGCTGGCTAGTTGCCTAATGTTTTCTAGACAGAGTTTGTCATGCTGCTCAGGCTGATCTACAACTCCTGGGCTCAAGCAACCCTCCTCCCTTGACCTCCCGAAGTGCTGAGATAACAGGGTGAGCCCTTGTGCCCAGCCTGGTCCTCACCTCTTCCTTTAAGGCATCTGCTCCAGTCCTGCTGATTGACTTCATCAGGGTGTCTTCAAAGGAATTTTAGAAGGCTCAGAATAATTTTCAGTCAAAGGCCTCAGGCATAGATGTTCTCCATAAACATCTAAGGAGAATGTTTTAAAGGAATGGGGCAAAGAATTGCCACAAGACTTGGGAATAGAGCAAGATTAGAGTGTGGGTCTGAGGTCAGGGTTTTCAGGCTCCACATTCACTCTAGGAATGACTTCCAAAAGTTCAGTCTATCCAGAAAGTCACAAGGAGAATCAGATGAGGCCTGCCGAGACCAATGTACACAGACTAGAAGAGAATAGCCACTGGCAACCCAGGATAAAAAGGAAGGCTCACACAGGAACACACCAATCACATGGGCACCAATCCAGTGAGAAAACTATGGGAAGCAGATTTTTTAGCCAGATGACTAGTAACAGCTGTGCAGAATCTGGAAGAGATGTACAGATTTATACAAATAGTGTGGGGCTGGTAACTCCAGAACAGGAGATGGTATATTTTTTGCCATTGTTTTATTCATCACTTTTTAGTCACATCCTCTAGGGTGACTCCGGGATGGCAGGTGCAGGATGCTTCTAGAGGGAGGCCGAGCTCTGCAGGTGCCGAGAATGACTGTTTCCTCCTCCTCCTCCTCCTCCTCCTCCTCCTTGACAAATATCTTGAATCCCCCATTTCCTCTGCTATCTGATTTTCCTTGTCTGTGTCTGTGCTGAAAAAGACAGAAGGGTAATTATTTAAATAATACGATTATTTGTCAAAGGCATTTAGCCACATCAGTTTTTCCCTTTAATGAGGTAGGAGTGATATTGGGGAAATTTTACATTTTGTTGGCATAAACGTTCTCAGAAAATTAAAATAAATGCAAAAGATGACATTTTACAAGATTGCTTTCCATTCTTAACATAATGAACAATTCAGTCACTGTTGAATAGCCCAATCTATTTTATTTCTTTGATCAAATTCCATTGTAAGAGGCAACATCAGCCATGTGCCTCCAAAGCAGAAAGTAATTATCATCACAATTAGCTTTTACAATGATACACATTTTCCTTATGCTGTTGCTTCTCATCTTCACCTTCCTCCCCAATTTATATTCATATCTTCAGAGTGGCTGTATAAAGAAGATTATGCTTTCTGAATGTACTTCTATAGCTCTGTTGAGGAAGTCTGTAGGGACATTAAAATACAAATTACTGTTGCCTAAGTCATCGAAGTTGCACATTAGACAATATGTAAGGCCAATGCATGTTGTCCGGTTCTTTTGAGATTCTGAAGGAATTTCAGAAATACAGATGTTACTGTACACTAAGGGAAAATTTTTCAAAAAATTTCTCTTTGGATATTTATGAAAAACGTGACTCTTTTAAACTACTTCTCTGACCTCCAATATTCCTGGATCTTTTCTAAGTCTTTAGAGACAGTACTTTTATCTAAAATTGGATATGCCTTAGAAAAGATAGGAAAGAAACAGGAGGTTGGACAGATGAGACTTATTGCCATCACTGTAAAGCTGTTTAGGCAGAAACAGTCCAATCTGAGATAATAGTGGCTCTCTAAGCTACGCTAGGACACCCAAAGCACTAATGTTATTCATGTGACCTTTGTGGAAACAGTCCAGAATTAACTCTGGTTCCCACTACGTGGTGACAGAAGGAGAAGGCAGGAAGAAACACAAAACAGATCTAGAGCATAAAGGTAGTTATACATGAGGTATAATTTTTACTGTTATCAACTAGTTGCATGTGTTTGGGCTTATACAATTATGTGGGTGGTAGTGAGAGACTCCCTAAGAATCTGAAAAACAGAGACATAAGATGATTCTGTGGGAAGTAAATTGTAAAATCAAGAGAGATTCACAGTGACCTTGAAGAGATAAGCAGGCTTCCCATTCATATCAAGATAAAAGAAGATAGTAGTGAATCTAGAAAAGGTTTGTTTTTTAAAATGAGGGATTCATTAGTACAGAATTGAATAGAGAAAAGTAAGGGAGTCCATTAAGCATCCACCTCTCCCATTGGCCACTCCTGGGAGAAAGTACATTAACAAACACTCAACCTGCTTGACTTTGGAAGCAGGGATGTCTTTATTCTGATAGGAGATGAATCCACCCATCAAAAGCCTGATGCAATTAAATATTGAGATGCTGAACTAATTCCCCTTTCCCCAATTCTATGTTTATCAATCAATTTTAGGATTATAATTTTATTTTACATGAGGCACTTCTTCTTCATGGAGGGAAGATGAGCTGGAGTGCGTCCATGGCTAATCTTCTCTTTCAAGCTTAGTTACTATGATTACATCCTCGAAGCACAGGTCCCCACAGCTGCCAAAGTCAAGTTAAAAGGCAGGCAAAGCTAAGAAATCACAGTGGTGAAATCAATAAGGTAAATAACAATTTGGAAGGCTTCCGACTGCCCGGCAGCCTCTCTGATAACATCATAGCTCCATGGACTGATGATGGATGTGGAAAACCAAGTTCAAAGTGAGGAGATATCCTTACTCTGCTTATGTTTTTCTGATATGACAGGAGTCCAAGTGGTACGACCAGTTAGCACCATACTCAAACAGTAGAAGTAACAGGCACCCACTGAAGAAGTTAAGAGCACATGGGCTTCCTCCAGTGCATTCAGAGAATAGAGATTTCTGAGGTGGAAAGGCTACGATTGTAATCCTAAAATTTATAAAAAATGGAAGAAGACAGACCAGAGAAAGGAAAGAAAGGACAATAAAAACACATCATCTTACTTTATATTACAAAAGGTTAAAATATGGAAGAAGTTATTAACTGGTTCTATACTGATCTTATATTAAAGTAAGAAGCAAAGGGTGAGAGTAATACACTGAGAATTTATGGATCTTCATAAGGCATAAGTCTTTAATAGGTAGCCTTTCCCAATGGTAGAGGCTCTGTCCTGTGAGAAAACAAGTTTGTGGTTTTACAGCTATTGTACACATAACAAAAGGTATATAACAGCAACATTATACAGATGTTGCAGAAAGATGCCTGAAGTATATGCTTTTTCTAGTCATTGTAAAATTTTATTTTGTACAATTCCATATTAATAATTTTTTACTTTTACAAATATTACCAAAGGACTGAATTTTAAATCATTGAAATATTTGTGTGTCATATAGGACAATTGGTTTTATTCATAAGGTGATACTTAATCATATTCTCAAGGAATTATATATTAATTATCATTCATTCATGAAATATCTTGTCATCAACTAAGAATTTCTCTTTTATTTGTTTTGAATGATGTAATAAATTCAATTAAGCCACAACCAAAACATCAGAATCCAACAAATATCTAGAAATAAATCTATAGAATATCTTGTAAGACCTCTAAATGAAAAACAATAATGTTACCAATCCAATTTTTATGCTACTCACATACTCCCAGCTCTTATTGATTTGGGGCTGGAAGGAGGTGGTGGATTACTTATAATTATTCTATAGTTTTAAAAGAGAAAAACATAAATATGAACTCACCTGATGGTTTTAATATCTATTTTATGTTACATTAAATAATCAAAGTGTTTATTTTTGTCTGACATAGGATTTGAAAGCATTAATAACAATTTAAACAGATGGAAATGCCAAGTTCACCTATTGAGAGATGTAAACTGATGAACATACCAATTCTCCTGAAAGTAATTGAAAGAATCATTTGAATCCCAGTCTAAGTCTCAGTATCTCTAAGGCAAATGTTTGTGTGTAAGAATATGAGTGTATTTTGACACTTTAATTCTGCAATTTTCATAGAAACACAAAAGGCAAAGAAAAAAAATAATAGCCAGTGCAATTTTAAAGAAAAGCACAAAGATGAAAAACTAAGTCTGAAATGAGTATAATTGTGATGGATGTGTTCAATGCAAGCATTTTGCATTATATATTGAAGCAGTACCCTGAACCCCATAAATGCATCAATGTACAAAGTTATCATTTAATAAAAAAAATTAAAAAAAATTTAAAGAAAAGACAGAAAAAAAAGCTTAAAAAAATACACTAAGTCTATAGTAGTTAAGTCACTGTTGAGCTTTGATGGAATTGCATTAAAATTATATATTGCATTGGGTAGTATAGACATTTTAACAATGTTGATTCTTCCCAGCCATAAGCATGGTATATTTTTCCCTTTGTTAACATTTTCAGCTATTTCTTTTCTTAAAGTTTCATAGTTCTCTTTATAGAGATCTTTCACATCCTTTGTTAGGTAAACTCCCAAATATTTCATCTTTTTTGGAAGTACTGTAAAAGGAATAGAGTCCTTGACTATTTTTTCGGCTTGGCTATTGGTGGTATATGTAAAGGCTACAGATTCATGGGTGTTGATTTTGTAGCCTGAGATGCCACTGTATTCCTTGATCACTTCTAAAAGTTTTGTAGTAGAATCCCTGGTGTTTTCCATATATACAAATCATATCATCTGAGAAGAGTGAAAGTTTGATCTCTTCTGACCCTATGTGGATACACTTGATTGCCTTTTCTTCCCTGATTGCAATGGTTAAAACTTTCATTACGATGTTGAAGAGCAGAGGAAACAATGGGCAACCTTGCCGTGTTCTTGATCTAAGTGGAAATGGTTTCAATTTAACTCTATTCAATACGATATTGGTAGTGGGTTTGCTGTAGATGGCCTCTATCAGTTTTAGAAATGTCCCTTCTATACCATTTTTTAAGTCTTCTGATCATGAAGGGATGCTGGATATTATCATAAGCTTTTTCTGCATCAATTGAGAGAATCATATGGTCTTTATTTTTTAATGAGTAACCATATGAATGAATCTTGCAAATAATGTTGAGTGACAAAAACTGACAGAATTATGATGTCATTAGCACAAAGAATATAAAAATAGGGCAAGCTTATATACGCTGTTGATATCTTTGGTGGGAGGTGTTGACTATAACAAGATGCAAGAGAAGCTTAGGGAACATGGGTTCTGTTTTTTCCTTTGGGTGCTTGCTAAGTTGTATTCAATGTAAGTGTTTGATCTGCCACTTATGATAGGGGCATATTTCTTCATCAACTAGAACCTCTGTATGTGGACCACCCAAGGGCCTATAACAAACTAGTCAACATATGGATGAGGTCAATGTAAGGAACTAGGCCTACTGTACTGATACATGGTGTTCGTCCAGTATATGAAAATTAGGTCAATTTAAGGAGGTTCTACTGCATTTAGTATACATCAATGAATATCTCACCATTTTTATGAAATGACTAAAACTTTGCTAAAAAGTTTGAGTTATTTTCTGTTGTAATTTTATATATCATACTTTAAATTATATTGTGTAATAATGTTTGTTGACACATAGATATGCACTTGACTTCAGCCTGTAAATCGTTAGTCCAGCCTCCTTGCTTGTCACTTTCTTCTTGTAGTTTGTCTATCGAATTCTGTTTTCATGAATTACAAGCAGGCATAGATTCTTCATTAATGGCATTTTTTACTTTTTCCTGTCTAATCTGTATGCTAGTTTCCTTTTTTTGTTTTATTACAGTAGTGAGAGGTATGCTGTGGAAGAGCTGGTGATTATCTTAGTATCCTTCCTGATTTTAAGAGAATGCATAATGTTTGCTATGGGACTTTTTAATATTTCAATAGATTCATGGGTACAAGTAGTTTTTCATTACCTGAATAAATTGAGATGTGGTAAAGTTTGGGCTTTTACTGTATCCATCACCTAAATAGTATACTTTTGTGGATACATATCATTAGGTTCTTTCTATCACTAATGTGATATGTTTTTAAAAATAAACTTATTTTGAGACTTTATGAATGCTTTTTTCTTTATTTATCAAAATAATCTTCTAATTTCTCTTTTTTAATTAGTAGAAGGTGTGAATTATATTTATAGATTTTTTAAAATTTTAAACATTTCTTGGATACATCAGAGAAATCAGACTCACTCACTGGAAATTTTATATACACTGTTGGATTTATTTTATTTTTATTATTTTACATAGAATTTTCATCAATATTCACAAGTAAACTGTACCTATAATTTTCCTTTTCTTTATCTTTATGTTGACTTGTGACTTCAGGATTATGCTGGTCTAATAAAATGAGTTGTGAGTTTTTTTCTGTGGTCCTCTCTGTGCTTTTAAAAGGTTGGGATGGTATTTTCTGTTCTGAAAGTTTCTCACTTGTACAATCATTTGGGCAAGAAGTGTTGAGAATGATTTTTATACTTGATCTTAGCCAAAAGACTGAGAAGTGATAAAAGAATTTTTTTGTTGTTGTTGTTGCAGTTTTTGGCCAAGGCTGGGTTTGAACCCACCACCTCTGGAATACAGGGGCTGGCGCCCCACTCCTTGAGCCATAGGCACTGCCTAGAGGATGATTTTTAAATGATGGTTTCCTATTACTTAGTAGTTATAGATTTCATTTAGATTTGTAAAATATTGTTTATTGTTTACAAATTTATAAGCAAGCTAAAATTACTTAAAGGTAGAAATTGCCATATTGAAGATACTTAAAATCTATTCTATGTTCTGCATAAGATAATCTGATAAAGTAGATACGTATGTGGAGATTGAAATTAAAATGGCTCTGTGCCCGTAGCACAGTGGTTATGGCACTAGACATATCCACCAAGGCTGGTGGGTTCAAACCTGGCCTGGGCCAGCTAAACAACAATGACAACTGCAACAACAACAACAAAAAATAGCCAGGTGTTGTGGCAGGCACCTGCAGTCCCAGGTGGGAGGCTGAGGCAAGAGAATCACTTAAGCCCAAGAGTTTGAGGTTGCTGTGATCTGTGACACTCTACCCGGGGCAACATAGTGAGACTATCTCAAAAAAAAAGAAAAGAAAAAGAAAAGAAAAGAAATTAAACTAATGGAAAAAGATATATCAAGAAAATAACCAAAATAAAAATGGTATAGCTACATTGATATCAAACAAAATAGATTTTTAGAGAAGAAGCATTAATGGGGAGCAAAATTATGTGATAAAAATATATTGTACATTCTACTTATCAGAAAGATATGACAATTCTAATGTATGAACTAAATCAATTAGCCTCAAATTTGAAGGATCCCAAATGATGTAATGAAAGGAAGAAACTAAAATGCCCTCTGTTGCAAGGATAGACTTTAATAAACTTCTCTCAATTAGTGCTAGCTTAAGCAGAATAAAAAAGCCACTAAAGATATATAAGATCTGAAATATACAATTAACTACTTTTACCTTAGAAGCACATTGAACTCTGAACATCAGAGTTAGTATATTTATATTCTTCTCATGTATATGTGGATTATTTAAAAATTGATTATATTAGGCCAAAAGGCAGCCTTAACATGTCATAAACTAAAAGTGAAAAATACAAACCATGTTTTTTGCTTATTTATTTATTTATTTTAGAGACAGAGTCTCACTTTGTTGCCCTCGGTAGAGTGCTGTAGCATCACAGCTCACAGCAACCTCTAACTCTTGGGCTTAGATGATTCTCTTGCCTCGGTCTTCCTAGTAGCTAGGACTACAGGCACCTGTCACAACACCTGGCTGTTTTTTTGATCCAGTTTGGCTGAGGCCAGGTTTGAAACCTCCACCCTCAGGATATGGGGCTGGTGCCCTACTCACTGAGCCACAGGTGCCGTCCAAACCATGTTTTTTGACTGTGAAATCTTAGCCACGTCATAGTGTCTTTCTCTGGCAGTGATTAGTTATCTTGAAGCAATAATCTCCAAGTCCCAAAGATGACTGTGATGAATGGGAACATAAAATAAATTTCTTCTCTTTCTGCCTCAAAAAAAAAAAATAGCTAAAAAACACTGTATATGCTCAGAAATTTGAAAATACATTGCTAAATAATTCACAGATTAAAGATAAAATCATTGTAGAAATTTTAAAGCATTTAAATGAACTAAAAAAAATAAAGGATAATGAAAAACCTGCATACCAAAACATTCAGTAAGTGGTACATCAATGGAAATGTATATCCTTAGATATTTTCATAAAATTTTTTTTTTTTGTTTGGGAACATTTATTTTTAAAAAGACCTATTTAGAGAAAGAAAAGAAGATGTGAACCAATGAGTTGCGCCCAGCAGAAGCTGGAAAAATAACAATAAAATAAATCTAAAGACATTAAAAAGAAAAATATAATGAGAGTATAAATTAATAACATAGACTTATAGTCTATATCTAGAATATATGATAAGAAAGAATAGAAATACTAAAATTTATTTTATGAAAAATATCAAAAAGGAAAATTTAAAAATAGACATAATTAGAGATAAAATAGTAATCTAAAGCATAAGATAGAGAACACTCCTAACATTCTTATTATGGTTTCAATCCTTAGATCTAAGTCTTTTATGCATGTTGAATTAATTTTTGTCAGTAGTGAGAGGTAGGGATCTTGTTTCATTCTACTGTATATGGCTATCCAATTTGCTTAGCACCATTTATTGAATAGCGCTTCTTTTCCTCAGTATGAGTTGTTTGTTTTGTCTAAATGCAGTTGATTTGAAGTAGATGGTTTTGCATCTGGGTTCTCTATTCTGTAACTTTGGTCTATGTCTTGATTCTTGTACCAATACTATGCTGATTTAGTTACTATAACCTTATAGTTTGAAGTCTGGTATCATGATGCTTCCAGGTTTGTTCTTTTTGCTTAAGATTTTGTTGGATATTTAATCTCTTTTTCTGGTTTCCAAAGGAACCAGAAAAATTAGAAATAGAGAAATAATAGAAATAATAAAATTATTTTTTTCTACGTCTGTGAAGTTTAACTATAGTAATTTGATGGGGATTGCAAGGAATTTTTAAATCACTTTGAGTAGTAGACATTTTAACAATGTTTATTCTTCCTCTCTATGAACGTACTATGTTTTTCCTTTTGTTTGTATCCTCCATGATTTCTTTCCTCCGAGTTTATAGTTCTCCTTGTAGAGCGAGATCTTTCATCTCTTTGATTAGCTATATTCCTAGGTATTTTATTTTCTTTGTAGTGATCATGAACAATATTGACTCTCAACTTCACTGTTATTAGTATAGAAAAATGCTACCAATTTATGTACATTGATTTTTGTAGCCCGAGACTTTGCTGATTTGTTGAACAATTTCAGGAGTCTCTTGGTGGAATCTATGAGGGTTTCTAGATACAAGATCATACTATCAGTGAAAAACAATAGTTTCCCCTCTTTTTTTCCAATTTGGATACCCATTGTATTCTTCTTTTGTTTGAATGTTCTGGTTAGAACCTCTAGCATTCTGTTGAGTAGAAATGGTGACACTGGTCATCATTGTCTTATTCCAGTTCTTAGGGAAGGTGCCTTCAACTTTTCCTCATTCAGTATAATGTTGGCCATGGGTTTGTCCTATATAGCTTTTATCATTCTGAGATATGTCTCCATGCCTAGTTTGTTAAGGCTTTTCATTATGAAAGGGTACTAGATTTTATTGAGTGCTTTTTCTGCAAATATTGAGATGATCATATGGTCTTTGCTTTTGTTTTTGTGATAAATCACATGTATCAATGTACATATGTTGAACCATACTTGCATCCCTGGGATGAAGCCCATTTTTTCCTGATGAATAATTTCTTTTATGTGATGTTGAATTCAGTTTGCTAGTATGTTATTATTATTGTATCTATATTCATAAAAGACATTGGTCTGTAGATTTTTTTTTAATGTGTCTTTTCCTGGGTTTGGTATCAAGGTAATACTGGCATTATCAAATGAGTTGGAGATGATTTCCTCCTTCTCGATATTATGGAATAATTTCTGGATTATGGGGACTAGGTCTTCTTTGTAGGTCTAAAAGAATTCATAAGTGACTCCATCTAGTCTAGGGCTTGTTTGTGTTGGGAAGAGTTTTATTACTGTTTTGATCTCACTGTTCATATTGATCTGTCCAATAGTTCTTTTCCTTCTTATTTGAGACTTGAGAAGTTGTGTGTTTCCAGAATTGGTCCATTTCCTCTATGTTCTCTAGATTATGTGTGTAGAGGTATCTGTAGTCTTCACAAATGATGTTTTGTGTTTCCGTGGTATCAGTCACAGTGTCATAATTTTCTTTTCTGATGGAGCTTAATTGGGTCCTTTCTTTTCTGTTCCTGGTTAGATTAGCAAAAGATTTATCAATTCTGTTTATTTTTTCACAGAACCAACTTTTAGTTTTGTTGATCCTTTGCAGTTTTGTTTTTCAATTCATTTAGTTCTGTTTTGAACTTTGATATTTCTCTTATTCTGCTGGCTTTGGATTTGGTTTCTTTTCCTTGTTCTATTTCTTTGAGACATGACAATAGGTGGTTAATTTATGATATTTTTTTATGTAGGCATTAAAAACTATGAATTCACCCCTGATAAATGATTTTGCAGTGTCCCAAAGATTCTGATAGTTTGTGTCCCCTTTGTCATTCAGTTTAAGAATTTTTTGATTTCCATCTGAATTTCATTCTTGCCCCAGTAGTCATTCAGCAGCAGGTTAATTTCCATGACTTTGCATAGGTTTGAACATTTCTCTTGTAATCACTTTCTAGTTTAATACTTCTGTGGCCTGTGAAGGTACATGATGTGAGTTGAATTTTTGAATTTGTTAAGACTTATTTTTTTGGCCTAAGATAAGATCAGTCTTAGAGAATATTGCATGTGTTGCTGAGGAGAATGTCTGTTCTGTAGTTTGGGGGTAGAATGTTCTGTAGATGTCTGTTAGATCCATTAGATTTCAAGTTTGGTTTAAATCTACTGTTTATTTATTTAATTTTAATTAATTTATTTTTTTTTTCTTGGATGATTCATTGAGCTCTGATGGTGGGATGTTATGGTTCCTGGAAGTTATGATGGTAACTGTTTATTTTTTTGCTTAGTTTGAGTAAAATGGCCTCACATGTGATTTAATGTTCTCCTGTCTTAAAATTTTTAGTCTTTATTTTTAACAAGAGTTATTATTATTAAATAATGTATTGCACTTTACACAGAAGCAAATCTGGATTTAAATTCTGACTTTGTCACTCATTATTTATCTATACTTGGGCCAGTTATTTAATTTCTCTTTTTTTGAAATTATTTTTATTAAATCATAGCTGTATATATATTAATGCAATCATAGGGTACAATGTGCTGGTTTTATATACAATTTGAAATATGTTCATCAAACAGGTTAACATAGCCTTCATGGCATTTTCCTAGTTATTGTGTTAAGACATTTATATTCTACATGTAGTAAGTTTCACCCATACCCTTCTAAGATGCACCGTAGGTGTGGTCCCAACTATTACCCTCCCTCCACTTATCCTCCCCCCTCCCCTCTCCTCCCTTGCCCCTTTCCCCGTATTCTTGTGCTATAATTGGGTTATAGCCTTCATGTGAAAGCTATAAATTAGTTTCATAGAAGGACTGAGTACATTGGATACTTTTCCTTCCATTCTTGAGATACTTTGCTAAGAAGAATATGTTCCAGCTCCATCCATGTAAACATGCAAGAGGTAAAGTCTCCATCTTTCTTTAAGGCTGCATAGTATTCCATGGTGTACATATACCACAATTTATTAATCCATTTGTGGGTCAATGGGCACTTGAGCTTCTTCCATGACTTAGCAATTATGAATTGGGCTGTAATAAACATTCTGGTACAAATATCTTTTTATAATGTGATTTTGGGTCTTCTGGATATATACCTAGTTGTGGAATTGTAGGATCGAATGTCAGGTCTATTATTAGATTTCTAAGTGTTCACCAAACATCTTTCCAAAAGGAACATATTAGTGTGCATTCCCACCAGCAGTGTAGAAGTGTTCCCTTTTCTCCACATCCACGCCAACATCTCTGGTTTGGGGATGTTATGATGTGGGCTAATCTTACTGGAATTAGATGATATCTCAAAGTAGTTTTGATTTGCATTTCTCTGATGATTAAGGATGATGAGCATTTCTTCACGTGTGTGTAGGCCGTGTGCCTGTCTTCTTCAGAGAGGCAAGTTTCTCTTTAAGTCACTTGCCCACCCTGAGATGGGATCACTTGTTCTTTTCTTGCTAATATGTTTAAGTTCTCTGTGGATTCTGGTTATTAAGTCTTTGTTGGAGACATAACCTACAAATATCTTCTCCCATTTTGAGGGCTGTCTGCTTGCTTTACTTGTTTGTGCAGAAGATTTTTAGTTTGATCAGGTCCCAGTAGTGTATTAATTTCTCTATTGTTTGATACAGATAATAATACTGTGGTGAAGACTGAAATTGGTATGTGACAGTACCAATTTCACAGGTACAGAGCTAGTGCCATAATAGGGAAGAGATACATGGTAATTATTATTATTAGTGTGGTGGTGGTAGCATTGGTAGGAGTAGTTATTAAGGTGGTTATTTTTCTCTAGGTCTCTAGGCTAACCAGGAAGAATAGGAAACTCTGATTTGGAGCATCAAAGATTTGCTTTATAATAAAATAAATTCTTTAGCTGTTTCTAAAAGGCTGAGCCTAATCAGCCATGAAGAAGAAGGACATTCAAGAGAGAAGGAATAGCAAATACAAAGGCAGGCAGGGAGGTTTGCCATCAGCTGGGGGTCCATGAAAGGAAGTATGGGAGCCAGTTTTGAATCTCACCTCCATTAGTAATATAACCTTGGGAAAATTACATCTTCTCTCTGTGCTTAGTTTCTTCATCTTTAAAAAAATTAAGATGATAAATACTTAAATGGCAGTACCCACCTCCTAGTGTTAATTTGAGAATTAAATGAATTGATATATATAACATACAGAGAAAAGCACCTAACAAATTATAAATGTCAAATAGATGATATATTATGGGAATCTGAGTCAGGCAAGTAGTTTAAGCAAGGTGGGAAAGGGGCAGCTCACAGAGGATTAGTCTGCAATGCTAAATCTTGTGAATGTAATCTTCCAGGCAACGGAGAACACAGGAATGTTTAAGCACAACTGTGACACGATCTGACCTGACTTCTAGAAAATTGCTATGACAGCATTATAGAGATGTGAAGAATTGTGGAATAAAAGTTGACTTCTACTGGCTGTTGCTTTCCTAACTCACACACCTGGCAAAGATTTCAATTTCTAGTATAAATGATAGTATTGAGCAGAAAAATTCTCAGCTCAAGAAAGTGCCTTCTGGCCATAGCAGCTGTTCTGGGAAGCACCCTGGTGCAGGCTCATCCATAATTCACATTGTAAACATTGCTTATACCCTGCACCCAAGAAAGTCAAAATATGCTATCAATTGCTGCCCCTTATGCTATCTTTTCCAAACCAACTCCAGGCTTGTGGAGATGAAGCTAATCTCCTGTGGAGGGCTTTAACACTTCTGGTCCCAATGTGATGTCCCCACTATTTGCTAGAGCTGCCAGAACATCCTTGGATACAGACCTGTCAGATGCACCACCATTCACAACAGAGGAAATGGCATCAAATCAGCAATGTTTATGGAACGCCCACTGTGCTTAGTGTGCAGAAAAAAGGCTGCAGGAAACTGCCACAGCAAAGAAAGCAGTAGGAGAAAGTAGTACCTCTTGTATAGCGTCTGCCACCCCTGTCAATAGTATTAACTCCAGGCCATTAACGATTATTCACTATAACTAAAAATGTGACCAAGAGACTACACCGCTGCCAATTTTGAAGGTTTCTGACAGCTAGAGATGTGTCAGGCATCAGAAAATTCTAAAAGAAAATTCTGAATTCTCTTTATGAAACAAATAATCTGTCCGTTTATCATGTTTGAACAATTATCTCTGGATTTCAATTTGACTCACTCTATCATTGGAATCTGTGTTGACCAGCAACAACTATTTAAAGTAATGAGAAACAATTTCTTGAATATAACATATTTCATTAAAAAACATTCAATAGCATCAATATTACATATATTATTTCCTTCAACAGTTTGGAAGATATTGTTTTATGAAACAATAGTGAACTCTCACAGAGGTAAAAAAAAAATGTGGCACATATAATAAACTACATTTTAAAATATAATTCTCTGTAATTTATCCTGGCATCTCTGTTCCATTTTTAAAGATTCTCTTGAGAAAAACACTCACGAACATTTAAAACCAAGCTTCTTGGTCATAAGTAGAAATACAATTATCTTTTTTTTTTTTTTGGTAATTTTTCCCTGAGTATACAAAGCCATTTTACATAATACCATTATCTCACTGTCAATCACTAGGTAACGTGGATGGTTACTTTCTGTATTTAACTTTTCTTTTTTCTGCAAAATATAATTCCCTCACAGCCAACCCAAAATTATATTTACAAAGATAGATGAAGGACCTTTCTGCAGATTTCAAGCTCATCCAAAAAAATGAGATTGAAAAGGATGTCAGACTGTGCAACTCTTCTTAAATAAAAACATTCTTGAGATCCAGTTTGTATGACAACAACATGCATTTAACAAAACAAAAAATAATCTATTCCCTGCCAGTGACAGGAGGTGATTCAGTTAGCTGGCTGGCAGGAAAGGTTGTTTAGCAGGTTTCAAATTCCTAATTGGGCATCTAGCTTGCTAAGTAGCAGCTGGTTTTTAATTAGTTGAAAAATTATTGCCACTAAGAGTTGCTTACAAAAAAAAAAAAAGAACAAAATAATTAAAATGTTACAATCCATATGGTGGGTGCTTATCCTCACTTGTTTTCTTTCTTTATCACTAATAAGTTTTAAAATCTTCCTATGCCACTTACTTATAAGGTATAACTCACTTTATGTAAATGTAAAAACCCCCACAGACGCCCAGAATAGAATTGTGAAATAATAGCTACTTCTTTAATTCTTTTTGACTATGAAATTATCTCCAATACCACCCCTCCAAAAGATTGAATGTGAATCTTACAATGGACCTCATTATTGAAGAACTCAGTAAATTCTCTGACTTGATTTGCTATAAATTATGATAACATTGGTAAAAATATCAGAATTTTACAGATGACAGGAAAATTGCCTTTGCCCATAGATTCCTTTTAAGGATTAACAGGAAATTAATATTACATATAATTACAGAAAATCCACATTTTCCATTATTTTGTAGTTATAATTCTACACTATTTAAACATAAAGTTTTGAAAAAATATAATATTTAAGATAAACCATCCTGCACATTGAACAGATCATGAAATTCTGTATTTGCTGTACACATATTCCAATGCTCTTTCTTCCGGTATTGATAAAATAAGGTTTCTTAGACCAACTATTTTTAAAAACACATTATTTTTTATTTATTGATTTTGTTTCAGCTGGGAGAATAGTGTAGTAGAAAGTGTAAGAATTTGGTACTAGTTCAACAAGTTTCACATTTTAGTTCACCATTTTACTAACCTAACACACCTTAACTTTTCCTGGCTCTATTCTTTCTTCTACAATGAAACTGTAATAAAATCTAACCTGTCAGATTATTGGGAACTCTACAAAGTACCTAACATTGTTTCTGGGATGCATCAATCACGCAATAAATGCTTTTCTTATGTGTATTTCAATAGACATGTCATGCATTTCAGTCATCTAGCAAAATAAATTATCAGGTATACCTCATCCTCTTATGATACAGTATCAGTGAGGGATACTTATGTAACCAATGTCATTTTCAATAAATATATCATTTATTGACAAATCTCTATAGATTTTCTATACATCCATCTCATGATTGCTAGAAATAGAGACTGATTTGGAAAGTTTGATATGATATTAGCATTTCATCCTTCTAAATTTCTAACTCACTTAAAAGGGAAAGCTCTCAGATAGGTGTCTCCAAGTCAATTCTTTAAGTGTATACATGTTTTGAAGTGCTCCCAACCCTGCAGTTCTGTGTGGATGCTTCAGGTAATCAGAACTTCTCTCTTAATGGAATCGTAAGTTCTTCTTCTTCTTCTTCTTCCTCTTCCTCTTCCTCCTCTTCCTCTTCCTCTTCTTTTTTTGCTTTAACATTTTTCTTTAGACTACTTCTATTATTTTAATACCCTCTCTTCAAATTCATTACAGAATAATAAAATGAATAATTTCCAATTAAGCTTTATATCAACACCCGGGCCAACTTTCCTGCTTACTTTTTAGTACTGTCTAAAGTCTTTGCCCATGAAATTTCTCCATCATTATTGTCTGCTTGTTGCTAAGTTCACTGCTAATGTTCAGTAAATATCAAATTATCATGCTCAGGCAATGGCAATTGGGAAAAATACAATGTGGTACAGTTAGATGCAAATTAGGCAATATAGATTAATGGCCAACATTTGGTTGACATCTCTAATTTTGCATGGGTTGAAACTAAAACTTTATCGTCCTTCTCTGTGGTCTGCCATTCTTCCAGCTGCCTTTCCTACAGATGTTCCCAACATATGAAGGGGGCTCTGAGTGTTAACCCCCTGCCGCGTACCAAAAAGATTCAGATGATCATGCAATAATTTGCTCCCTTTTCAAGATCTAACTTTTGATATGACGTGATGGAAAGCCTCAGTGTTATATGCTGTTACAAATGACTGTAATTACTTCTGCTGTGAAACCAAAGGATTCAATGCATCCAGGCCAGCACATTCAGAGGGTACCCAAGTGACATTTTATTTTCCTCTGACCTTGATTTTCCCCAATTCATGGCAGTGGAAAATTCTTTGGCCTAATAACAAATAGCCTAGTTAGGACACTTTAAAAATAAAGTTTTATTACATCTAGTCCACGGGGTAACAGTGAATGTTTTTGAGCTTGTTAAGGACAAGATGTAAACAATGCTAGTGAATGCTCTGGCAGCTATGTTCTGAACAGACCAGGAGAGTGAGAAACTGGCAACTCTCCACAAAGGGCTTCAAGATAAACATAAACCCAAAAACATCACAGAGAAAGGAGGAGCTCTGTTTCAGAGCTGCTCCCGTAGTTTCTTGGATTTTCTTCTGCAGCTACTCTCTCATGATGCCTGCAGACACTGGTTCTGCAAGGAACTCCCAAGTCTGCAGCATTTCTTTCTCTAACAACCTTGAAGTTTAATATAATACATCAAATCTGATTTACTCTTCCTCACCCATCAAAATGTTTTGTGGTTAACCATTCTTCTTCCTACCTTCTTTGGTCTGAAAATATTATTTTTTCTTTCTTTCTGTATCCACCTTCATATCATGCCTTAGAAACTTGACTGTTCTCTAAGAATGAGGTATCCTTCTTGCAACTTTCTTGAGAAAAGAGTACTCCTCATGGACCCATATTGTGATGTGTAGGTGGTGACCTTCGCACTTATTAGCTCTAAATTAGATCCAAATGATTACTTCTTCACTTTCACGTTAATGTCCTAGATTTGGGCACCTGCCTTCACCCCTCTCCAAGCTGCCTTCCTCTGACTGGCAGCTTGCTCCCCTCTTACTCAAAGCTTAAGTACCTGGCTCCCAGTCCACCTTTTCCTGCCAAGAACTGCCGTCAGCTTGGACAAGATACATCTACCATTCTCATCTCTCATTCTTTAATCTCTTTATGTCAAATGATCTTATCTTCCATTTATCTTCCACCTACGTTGAATGCCTATAATCCTTAAACCTAAAATTAGCTGCAATTTCTCTACCTCTGAAATAAAAAAAATACAGCATTTACAATGCCTAGTTTAAGAAAACAGTTTAATCCCCTTTTCAATATCCCTCTCATCTAAAATTTTGAACGATGTAGTCATGTTTCAGTCAGTGATGAACTGTATATGTGACAGTAATCCCCATAAGATTGTATTATCATATTTTTACTATATTTTCTATATTTAGATACTATATTTACTCTTGTGTTACAATTGCCTGCAGTATCCAGTACAGAAGTATGATACATAGATTTGTAACCCAAGAACATATAGGCTGTAACATATAGTCTGGGTATGTGGTAGTTTGTGTAAACACAGCTCTGTCATGTCCCCACCTAATAACACATTTCTCAGAAGGTGCCTCTATCTTTAAACAATGCAGAATTGTATTCCATCAACTCATTGACATGTTCACCCAGTCTATTTATAATCACCAATCTTTGTTTCCTTTTCAATATAGCATATATTCTATAATTTAAAAAATTGTCCTTTATTTTAGTATTCTTTTTTTTTATTGTTGAATCATAGCTGAGTACATTAGTGCAATCAAGGGATATAATGTGTTGGTTTCATATACAATCTGAAATGTTTTCATCAAACTGTTTGACATAGCCATCAAGTCATTTTCTTAGTTATTGTATGAAGACATTTGTATTCTGCCTTTAGTAAGTTTTGTCTGAACCCAACTAAGATGTTGCCGATGAACATTCTGGTCACTTTTTTTCAAAAACACAAAACGTAGTTGATCTTAACTGCTTGCAATTCATGGGCATCTGGATGCTGTATTAGATTGAAAAAAGTGATCAATCTTTTGGTACCACTGTAAATTCACATCATTGGAAACCTTTATAAATAGCTCCATATGCCGAGTTCATAGGTGCCTCTAGCTCAGTGGTTCTCAACCTTCCTAATGCCACGATGTATTTTCAGATATAAGGGGGTTGCGACCCACAAGTTGAGAACCACTGCTGTAGTTCATCACACCCAGGGGAACACATCATCTTTCCTCCCCAACTATTTCTTCTGTTGTTCTTCTAATCTAACTTAATCACATTAACATTCACCTAGTTTCTCAAACATCTTGGTCCTCCTCAATAATTTCTGGGTCTGGGTCTGCCATAACACAAGAACAAACAAATATAAATAGTAGAGTCATCCACATGATATGCTTCTTGGCCACAACAGTTTTAGACTAAGAATATTTTAAACTACGTATGCCTTATACACTGCAAAACTAATTTCACTAAAAAATTGAAGTTTATCATTGAATGAGGGAGGTCTCTCAAAGAATATGTAATGAGGTGCATTCAAGTCTTTCAAACTGAAGAATGGCCAAGAGGTTGTGTGATTCATCTCAAATTTTCAAGCCAGGAACAATCATTATGGAGAAATAATATATATTTTAGAGGTAATACATGATCAACAAATTGTGTACCCCACATGTGGGAAAAAGGTATATGTTTAACTCAATTTATATGTAATCAAACCAGACTTTATCTAAAATACTGCAGTAGAAGAATCCAAGTAGTCATACATGATTTTTTGTTATTATTATTTCCTTTAACTCCAAATATCTTGTTAGATCCAGCCACCCTCTTCTTTAACCTCATCGCTGGTCTTCCTGCTTCCACTCGTCCTTCTTTGCACTCTATTCTTCTCAGGAATTCACACTCAATATAATAGTGAAAGTATATATCAAAGGCCTTTTAAAAATGTATCATGAGGTCCTAGTACAGACCCTTATAACCCTCTGAACACCTCCCCACATTTTCCCTTCACTTACTACATTGCAGTTGTGAGATTTTCTGGGTATACCAAACATATTTCTTCCCAAGAGCACTGTATATGCTATTCTTCTGCCTGGAATGCTCCCCAGAAAGCTGTTATTACTTCCTCAGTCTCTACTTACGTATCAGTGTATGAATTAGACATTCTCTGACAACCACTGTCTATAAAAGAATAACACTTCCCGTCACCTTGCCCTCTTACCCCTCCCCCGGTTTATTTTCACCATGTTGCCTACTATCATCTAACATATAGAATTGTTTGGTTGTTGACCGTCTTCAGATGTCTTCAGTTTTTAAAGATTTAGTTTTTTTCGAACCTATCTCTATAACAACAAGAATGGCCCTGACATGCAGGAGGCTATCTGCAATATTTATTAAATGCACAAATGAATGAGTCTATCTCACTTAAAGTGTATCCACAATACCGATTTGATAAGAAATAGCTACTAAGCTTTTATTTTTAATTTGACATGGAATTAAATATATATATATTTGAAAATGAGTTTTATGAATATTATTCATCTATTTCTACATCTATGTAGCTATTTAAGTTTTCAGCTGTCACTTCATGTCCCAGGCTGTGAGCTTCTCAGGCTCCTGTGATTTCCACTAGCATATGGTAAAACAGATGAGCATGGATTTGACACAACCTGACCTTTAAATGACAATGGGAGTGGAAGAGCAGGATGAATATGGCCTTGTCAGACTTATGAGAATAGAAAATTTCCAGCAGCCCCAGAAAAGGTCAAAAATGTACACCATAAATGGAATGAGGATCCCACTGAAAGTCTTTCATTGAATGAGGGTGACAGATGGAGGTCTCTCAAAGAATGTGTAATGAGGAGTATCCAAGTCATTCAAGTGAAGAATGGCCAAGAGGTTGTGTGATTCATCTCACATTTTTAAGCCAGGAATGATCATTATGGAGAAATAACATATAGTTTAAAGGTAACACATGATCATGGTGTAAAAATTCAAAGAGTATCAAAAAAAGTATATAGTGCCAAGTTTCCCTTGCCCCACACACCCTTTGGCTCTCTGATTCCCTTCTTCAAAGATACCCACTGGTACTAATTAGTTTTTTAAACTTCTAAAAATATTGTATGCAAACGCAATTTGGATTATATTTCACTTAAAATTCTCTTCACCTGTAAAAAACTTCAAACTGGCAAGAACTATAGAGGATGAAAGAATAGAACCAAGGTGTAGATCAAACAGATTTCATGAATATTAACATTTGTCCAAAATGCTTTAGGTATATGTTAAAAAAATAAAATATTACAGATAACAGTTGAAATCTCTCCTGTTTTCTTATCTTTCTTACTCCCAGAGTTAAACTTTATCCTGAAGCTAATATACATCTTTTTTAATTGCTTTATACTCAAACTTGTACATATCTCCATAATACACATCTCCATAATAAAACATAATTAGTATTATGGATTTTAGGATTATGGATTTTATTATTTATTTATTATTAAATCATAGCTGTGTACATTAATGCAGTGGTGGGGTACAATGTGCTGGCTTCATATACAATCTGAAACATTTTCATCAAACTCTTTAACATAGCCTTCTTGGCACTTTACTAGTAATTGTATGAAGACATTTGTATTCTGCATTTAGTAACTTTCATCTATACCCTTCTTAGATGCACTGTAGATGTGATCCCACCAATTACACTCCCTTCACCCATCCTACCCCCTCCCTTCCCTTCCCATGCCCCTTTCCCCGGGAAGGCAAACTAATACATTCCTTTTGGAAGGATGTTTGGAGAATACTTAGAGATCTAAAAATAAAACTGCAATTTGATCCTATAATTCCTTTACTAGGTATATACCCAGTATTACATGGATTTTAAATGTAAGTAAGTCCTATCATAAAATATGCATATTTTTGTAACTTGATTTTTCATTTAAGATTTTATTTCAAAAATTAATACATACTCACACATATGTCTCTAGTTCATTTTAACGAACTATTGTACAATTCTTTGTTTGTTTAATATCCAGCCAATGGACATTAAAATGATTTCTAATTTTTCCATTTATGGAAAATGCTACAATACTATTCAAATACCATCATACAGGGGACTTAGGAGTTAGGACTTCAACGCATAAATTTGAGGGGGCACACATTCAGTCTATACCAGGTAATTACTGGGATTATGATTAATAAATAACATTTGGTAGTTGTTTCTTCCTAGTATATAGAAATGCTATTGAATGTCTGACTTTGATATCATAGTATCAATATGATTGTATTTGTTTATTTACTCTAATAGTTAGTAGAATTATATAACTTTTTGTCATTCAGATAATTCTGTAAGCTGTGAGTAAGAAAAACTGTGTCTTCTTTTCTTTTCCTGCTTCTCGTCCTTGTTTTCTTTTTATACCAGTTAGGACCACTGATAAAATATTGACTTGAAGAGGTGATGACCATGGTTGCTCCTTATTTGTACTCAACAAGTGGACTTTCCATTGCCTATTGCCCTTGTTGATAAATCTCTTCTACCTTATTTAATGTTTTATTTTATTTTATTTTTTTTATTGAATCATAGCTGTGTACATTAGTTCAACCATGGGGTTCAGTGTGGGGGCTTCACATGCAATCTGAGATATTTTATCAACCTGATTGACATACCATTCATGATATTTTCTTGTTTACTATATGAAAACATTTTTGATCCACATTTAGAAGTTTTCTCCTGACCCTTCGAATATGTACCACACATGTGATCTCACCCTTTGTCCCCTCTCCCCCCACCCTCTCCCTCTCCTTCCCTCCCTCTCCCCTTTCCCCATCTTCCTGTGCAATAAATGGGTTGTAGCCTTCACTTGAACTATAAAGAATTTGTCTCATATTAGGGGTGTATACATTGGATACTTTTTCTTCCATTCTAGAGATACTTTGCTAAGGAGAACATGTTCCAGCTCCATCCATGTAAAAATGAAAGAGGAAAAGTCACCGTCTTTCTTTAAGGCTACATAATATTCCATGGTATACATGTACCACAGTTTATTAATCCATTCGTGTATTGATGGGCTCTTGGACTTCTTCCATGACTTAGCAATTATGAATCGGGCTGCTATAAACAATCTGGTACAGATATCTTTGTTGTTCTGTAATTTTTGGTCATCTGGGTATATACCCAGTAAAGGAATTATAGGGTCAAATGGTAAGTCTATTTTTAGATCTTTGAGTATTCTCCAAACGTCTTTCC
>CAUYON010036479.1:0-35827 GCA_963573935.1 Arctocebus calabarensis
AGACCAGGTCAGCACCTGTGGCTCAAGGGGCTAAAGTTCCAGCCACGTACACCTGAGCTGGTAGGTTTGAATCCAGCCTGGGCCGGCCAAACAACGATGGCTGCAACAGCAAATAGCCGGGCGTTGTGGCGGGCACCTGTAGTCCCAGCTACTTGGGAGGCAGAGGCAGGAGACTCGCTTGAGCCCAGGAATTGGAGGTTGCTGTGAGCTGTAATGCCACGACACTCTACCCAGGGCAACAGCTTGAGGCACTGACAAAAAAAAAAAAAAAAAAAAAAAAAAGAAATGAGACTCTAAGCTTATCTTCCCCAGGAAAGATTATTTACATACATTTTCTTTGGTTCAAGAAATTTATCTATTTTCTCTCATATTTACTCAATCATTTATGATAGTTTTAGCTATGATAAAATACTGTATCATTTATTTTGTTTCTCACATTTCTCAACTTTGGCCATTGGAAGTACTCTCAATTAGTTGTTTGTCCTGCTGAAACATCACCATCACTATGAATGTTTTAGTTTGCTTTAGTTTTAGTGTTTGTTTGTTTGGTTTCAATTTTTGAGCACTCTCTCATTTTCTGGCACTACAAAATATTCCAGGTTCATCTTGTGTATTCTTTACCTCAGCTCTGGACACAGCCTTTTCTGTAGGGAGCCCTGAAATATTCAAATATTTTACATTTGAAAAACTGTTTTAAAATTTTTCTCTCCTAATCTCTCTCTCTAAGGCAGACAGTCAATGCCTTACTTTCCATATAATATTACAATTAAACAGAAATATACATCATAATTTAAAAAATTATCTCAACACTAATAAGAAAAAAAATTGTAGAAGTAGCTTGCATTTCTATAGACCCTTTTAAGTTCAGATAATATTATATGTATCTTGCAATGTTTAACCCATTTAACCAACCACAACACTATAAGTAGTGTCAAGGAACCTGATAAGTCTTTTATCTCATGAAACCCTCCTAACACAACACCATGGGTTTATTGATTATTTTTGTCTTCATTTGGAAACCGAGGAAACCCTAAGCTCCATGGATTTTAGTTCAAGGATTTTCATTCAGATTTGTCAAATTCTTGAATATGAATTTTTAATTGCTAACAAAGATTGTTTCCTTGGCTATATTCATGCTGAGAAACAGAAGCAGAATTTATTATTTCTACTGCAAAAGAATGGAATTGGTTGTTAGTATCTAAAGACTTTTATATTGTAAATACTGTGATTTGCTGATTTCCTCAGTTTCTCTGATTGTGCCAGATGCTTTTTTCTCTGTATTCATTTGTGCCTTGTATATATGTCTTATTACATGAAGCTAAACTCTGTATTTATTTCTAAATATATTTAAAATCTCCTGCATAACCCAGATTAATTTCTTATATCTATCATAGAGAAGATACGTATTTTAGTTTAATAATTAAATAAATGAATCGGTGCTAAGATATTCATAGTCAGGCAATCATTAAATCTTTTTAAACATATTAAAGAAGATTACTGGTAAGGGTTCTCAGATAATTGCCAAATCTATATGGTAAGTCTTAAAACGAGGTACTTTTACAAACTTCAATTTTATAAAAGGAGCAAAACATTTTATCAAGGTAAGCCAGCAGGTATTTCTTTGATGTTATTTGTTAAAAAGTATATGTAAGATACAAAACATGGAAGGAAAACAAGTGTTGCTTTCTAAGCAATAGAAATTTACATAGAGTAATTGATTCCAACTTCTCCAATTTTATTAACATTTATTTTCAGTATAATTTATGACTCCTTCATTTTGAAATACTTATTGTATTTTTAAAGGTAGATGGTAAAGATCAGCCCAATTCTCTGTTTAACTTATCTAATGCCTGAGCTTTAATTGAGTTTATCCATCAAAGTCACATTTCATTTGGAGAATTGATGTCAGACTACAGCACTTAGCAATGATGAAGAGAAGGACTTTAAATTAACTAACAATAGTATCTTAGGACAAAAAGTCTATATTCATGAACTGCTTAGAACTTTAGTTCAAATATTTAAAAAAAGGCTTAATACTTAATGATACTCAAATATTGGTTAAAAGTAGTGTCACCATAAATTGAAGGCATACAGAATATTTAGGGCTGGTAAACACATGCTTCCTAGCATATCAATTTATAGAGTTGTGTCAATAGGAAGACAAATGTTTTAATTCAGTAGCTTTATAAATAACTTATGTGAAATGTAATGTGCTCTGGTTTATGTGTTTAATGTACTCCCTGACAGAGATACCATGGTTCCCTCTTATCTATGGTTTAGTTCCTTATGATCAATTTCAGTACAAAAAACATTAAATGGAAAATTCCAGAAATGAAGAATTCATACGTGTTAAATTGTACACTGTTCTGATCTCTCAGGCTGCCCCAGGCAGGACATGAGTCATTCCTTTGTCCAGTGTATCCACACTGCATATGTTACCTGCCTGCTAGCCACTTAAGTTGTCTCCCATGTCAGATAGACTACATCACCTATATAGGTTTGACACCATCAGGGTTTCAGGAATCCACTGGGGACCCGTCGTTGGAAAATATTTTTCAAAGAAAAGAGGGGGAGTACTGCAAAACTGTCAGCATACAAATATATACAATATACACAATTCTTTCTGTTGCTAGTTTAAAGAAAATTAGCTTAGAGAACGAAGACACTGAAGGAGGGAAACCATACATATCATCTGTATTCTCTAGATAATCATCACTGCCCAGGGCTAGTATGCACTTATCTCCCCAGTTCTGAGTTGGGTCATTAAAATAAACATATTTGGCAAACAAAAATATTCTAGGTTGATTGCATGATCCATGGATTAGGAGCTGTGGTAGGAAAGGCCAAGTAGAAGCCTGTACCTGTCAAAATAATATACCCAAAGCAATGTTACATATCTGCAGGTGTAACAGAGCACCATGCTATTGTCCAGGTCCTGACAAACATAGTAGTGTTGATTGACACCATGGGCCATTTAACTTCCTTATTTGGCCTGTGCAGAAGACTGAAGTAGTCCGTGAAGGGCTGTGTATTAATGTAAACTTAGCAATGTAATTGTAATCATTGTTCCGAATGTGTATCCTAAATGCACACACACAGTGTGATACACAGCTGTTGATCTGATCAGGATGTTATTATTTTCCACGTCTATTAATGAAGATCATCTGAAATTATTTGCTTTCAGCTGGTACAGTCAACCACATACCTTTGTAGTATTATTTCAAAGCTATCTAAATTCCCACCTTCATTCAATAACCAAATCTGCAGGGTATTGATCAGCCTTCTGATCCACATAATATTACACTGGTCCATTCATGATATGCAAGTAGAGCTGGTAAAAACAAAGTAATAACTACTGACACACCTTGGTAAGGAATATATGAGCCAAAATTCAAGTGCTACTCACTTCAGTCACATTTCTAGTGGTTCAATGATCTGGGGCATGTCAATAGAATTTAAGGTAAAGGCCTTCCATCTCGCCTCTCTTATCACTGAGAAAGAAATGCAATGACTATTGGCCTTTTTTTGAAATTTGAAAGCAAAACAAACCTCATTTGCATTTACTACCCTTATCCAATTACTGAATAACTCCAAAGCTAGTTTTAAGGGGCTGTGGGAAGGGAAAAACAAAAGAGGAGATTTCAACAAGTCCAAAATATAATGAAAGCTATTCTATCTCTAGGTTTTATAAAATCTCATGCTGCTGAAAATATTGGTGGTAGATAGGAATATATATATATATATATACACACACACACACACAAAGTCTTTACAGATAAACAAAAGCAAACACATTTTTAATTTGGTTTAAAACTATACCAGTCTTTACATATAATTACTCTCCTTTGAGAAGCAGCTATTGGCTTTCTATTGAGCTTCTTCAGCACAGACCAAATATCTATCTGATCATGAGCCCCTAGGCTACTAAGTCACCATAAACAAATTTATGACTTGCCACAATTGCCTTTGTCTCCAAAGGGAATATGGCAGCAGTCACAAGCAGGTCCCAAAGATACAAATAAGTTTCATGAGCAGATAGCTCAGATCCCTATGAATCCTATTTTTGCTACATTGCCTTCTCTCTCAGCTAACATATACGGTCTTATAGGGAATTCCCTATAACTAGTTGTTTGTGAAAGAAATTATTCAGATCTGATGTACAGTTTTGTTAGATTTGCCTTCACTGCCTGAGTGGAAGTTTGTAGAACCACAACCCCACTCTGAGGTGGCTGTAATGATATAAAAAACGACAATAATAAAGCAAAATCTTGTCAGTGGATGGAACTTGAAGTAATGTACTTGAATACTCATTTTTTTTGGATATGGACAGAGCCAGAGATGTAAACCTAATTGATTCACATACTCTAGCTAATGGTTTGGCAGGATGATAGGGGACTTGGAAGGAACACAGTTCAATAATTGCATAATTGAAGACAAGATAGTTTAGGGAATAGTTATGCTAATAGACCTCTTCAAATGATTTCAGAATATGAAAATATTTGTCTCTTATATGAATGCTCACCAAAGAGTGACCTCATCAGAGGAAAATCTCAATAATCAGAGAGCTGGATAAGATAGCTGGTTGGTAGTTGTCAGTAAGCCTCTTTTTCCGGATACTCCTGTTTTAATAAATTTATGGACAGCGTAATCATAACAGTAGAAATGGAGGCTTGGCATGTACTAAGCACAAGGATTTTTGTCCACAAAGATAGATAAGGCTACAATTGCTGCTGAATACCCCAACAACTCCAGACACCAAAAGCCACAGTGAGTACCTAATATGATTCTGCTCCTTGGGTATTCAGCTAGACATCTGGTGGCATATTGACTTTTCTTAGATGTCTCTTATTATGGAAGAGGTGGTACATTTTCTTAGTGGAATAGACAGTTTTTGTGGATATTAAATCACCTTCTCTGCCTGTAATGCTTCTGCACAAAAACATGCAGTTTTATTGAATGTCTTACTCATCACCATGTTACTCCATACAGTATTGTTTTCAAACAAGGAACATATTTTGTGGAAAATTTGGTTGGCCAATGACCCATATTCATGGAATTCACCATGTTTTCATCATTCTGAAGTAGCTACCCTGAGAGTAAGATAGAATGGCCTTTTAATACATATTGTTTTTACAATACTAGTTGGACAACAATCTGCAGTGCTGAGTAACGTCTCTCGGGGTATGTCATTTTCTATATTGGTTACCAATATAGGATGCTGGTTCTCCCAAAGCCAGGTTTATCAAGTAGAGAAAGATGACTAGCCTCTCTACTACCTTTTGTGATCTAATAAGGAATTTTTGTTCGCAGTTCCCACAATTTTAGGATTTTCTAATCTACATTCCTTAGTTACCAAAGCATGAATACTTTCACTAGTGTAAACAAAAGTGGTTCCTAAGCCAGAAACTGAGACGGCCACATGGCAACACTAAAATTGTCATGGTGGTTAATCAAATAGGGAAGGAAGGAGGTATGAATCCAACTATTCAGTTGGAGGAAATTGGTACTGTTTATCAAGGAGAAAGGGAGTCATGAACTCATGCTGAGTATAAAAAGGAAAAAGTCTGCATTGTAAGAGAACCTGTAATGAAATTTATATCCCCATGTTCCATGCTAAAAATCCAAGAAAAATTACAATAAAACTAATACAGGTAGAATTATAAATGGGCCAAGACATGGTTATCAGATTTAGTAAATAAATACAGAGTTTCCATCAAATAATTAAATTTCAGATATATAATAGTATGTTTTACTTTAAGTATGTCCCCTAAAAATTTGACACATATAGTAGGCCCTTAAGCAACCTGGGTTTGAACTACATTTATACTCAAATTTTCTTCCATGGCTACCAGCCCTGAGAGAGTAGGACCCACACCTATGCTTCCTCTTTCTCCTCAGCTTACACAACATGAATGTAAGGAAGATGAGGAACTTCATGATAAACCACTTACACTTAGTTAATGGTAGATACATTTTTCTCTTCCTTAGAGAAGGGAAAACAACTTTTTCTACTGGAATGTAGATGAGAAAAACCTAAAAGTTACCTAATAATATTTTCCTTCTCTTGTCTACTTTATTGTAAGAAAATAGTATATAATACATATGAGATTAAAAAAAGCAGTAGAACCTCTGTAAGTTGACTACTCAAGCTACTGTAACTAACTGGTCAACATATGGATGTGGTCAACGTAAGGAACTAGGCCAACTGTACTGATAAGTGCTGTGATGCATATCTGGTCTGTGAAAATTAGATCAACTTAAGGAGATGGTCAATGTAGGGAAGTGGTCAACTATGGAGGTTCTACTGGATATGTTTATTGATCATTTATATCATTAGTAAGGCTTCTGGTCAACAATAGGCTATTAATAAAGTTTAGGGAACTTCAAAAGCTATTTAGGACTATTCAACTGCAGTAAGGATCAGCATCTTTAACGCCCACATTGTCCAAGGATCAACCATATTTATAATAAAAAATATCAGAAATTCAAGTTTCATTTAATGTCCTGTACTTTCTCTGGAAGTTCTAGTTCAGACCTTTTGGTCACTCTACAGGTAAGAAACACAATCATCCTATTATTTGTGAGTTCAAAGAAAAAATAAAATGGCTAGAAGAAGAAGGAAATTCTTTCATGGAAGGAATAGCAATCTTTTCTTTTCTCTCACTCTCTTTTCTTTTTTTTTTTCTAAGTTTACACTGATTGCTTTTGTTAGGCATAGTCCCTTTTACAATTGTGTCCCACCTCCAAAACCCCACCCTCCTAACCTCTCCCAGTTCCCTCATTACTAAGAAGAATGCATTCCAACTCCACCCATGTTAATACAAAAGATGTAAAGTCTCTATCTTTTTTAACAGATGAATAGTATTCCATGGCATACATATACCACAGCTTGTTAATCCATTCCTGGATTGGTGAGCATTTAGGTTGTTTCCACAATTTGGTAATTGTAAATTGAACTGCAAATGTCCTTATGATAAAATAATTCTTTTTTTCTTCTGGGTACATGCCCAAATGGGAGGTCTAATTTGAGTTCTTTGAGAATTCTCCATACTTCCTTCCAAATAGGTTGCATTATTTTGAAGTCCCACCAGCAGTATAAAAGGGTTCCCTTTTCCATATCCAAGTCAGCATCTTCAGTTTTGAGATTTTGTGATGTGGGCCATTCTCACGGGGATTAGGTGATAGCTCAGGTTGGTTTTGATTTGCATTTCTCTGATAATTAGGGACAATGAATGTTTTTTTCATATGTTTGTTAGTCATTCATAAGGGATAGCAAGTTTTTCTACTGGATTTGCTCCCTAATCACCATCACAATTGGCTTTAAAACTTGCATGAACTAGGATCATAATAATTGTGAATATTTCTCATTTTGATGTGAATATACTTAAATATGTGTTAATCATACGTTCTTATGTATTTTTTCATTTTTTCTTCCTCTTTGTTATTTATCTACCATCTAATATAAGATGAATTAATAGTAGCTAATTATATACATATATTTCCTTATTTATGTTACAGCACACAAAAGTTAAATCTGATTGAGGTGGAAGAGAAACTTTAATCAAAGATAAATGAAAGGATGAAAGGACTTCATATTCTGTTTCGGGTGAAGGTAGATATGTTTAGTTGTATGTGGATTATTCATATCATGTTAGGTGAAATTTACCACTGACTTTATTTGAAAGTTAGCAATGATAGTGGTAGTTTTTAACCATTATGGTGGTTTCATGTTGTGTCAACTTAGCTGAACTGAAAATACTTTTTTTAAACTTTCCTTTCTTATATTAGTGTTAGTCCTAAGAGAAACATGCATGAAATTTCGAATATAAAAATGAAGACATTATTTTTCTCTTCTAAAATTGGATGTAGACAAGCATTACTGCAGCTCACACCATTTTTTATGATCTGCTGGATCACCTTGTTAACTTTGGAAAGTAGCACAACTCATACTTCTCCCTTTTCCCCCCGAGTCTGTCCTTAAATTTCAAATCCTTCTCCTGCCTTTTCCCCAGCTCTCCATTCTACATAAATATTCTCAAATGTCATCAAGTTAACCCCAGATAATACACCCAATATATTTTCTTTCAAATAAGGAACTTATTTTATGGAAAATTCACTGTACCAGTGTAGGTTTATAATTCACCTAATATAGTTTTCTAATTTTCTTTTACTATAATTATTATACATTTTAGTAATATTTTTAAATTAATAGAAATTTTGAACCATTTATATATATGATTCAGTTGTCACTAACCACTTGTTACTTTATACTTTTATTTTTCTATTCCTTAAATATTGATTTCAATTGTTTCTCAGAAATTTTCTTAAGAAAACATATAAATGATAATATAATACAAATCTCGCATATCTGAAATTAACTTTTAAATACTTTGAATAGAAATTTCATGTGATCATTCTAGAGATTTTGAGTCCCAACTTCTTTCTTTTACACACTATTGATATTATTTCATGTGCCTTAATGTTTATTTTATGGAAATAAAATCAAGTGCTGCAAAATCCTTGGCTATGCCATTCCCTTGTATATTAAAACTTTTATTTATGCTTAAATATTATTATGCTTTCTTAATTTTTGAATTTAAATACATTTCTTAGATCACATTTAAATATAAAGTGGGTTTTCATATATATCAATACAAAACAGGATATGGGTATATCTTTATATCTTGTTTTCCTTTGAATTTTTCCTTTTACTTAATTGTAGTTTTGTGTGTATATATTTTTATATTAAATGATGTAGTATTACCACTTAATAATGCAACCAAAATTATATATCACTTATATATAATGCATATTATAGAGTTTAGAAATATTCTTATTTATTAATTTATCATTTATATTCTTATTATCATGATTATCTTTTAATTTCTGTTTTTATTATTTTGATTTTTTGTTTACTTAATACCATAAACTTTTATTAGATATCTGTTCTTTGACCTTATCTTTGACAATTATACTTTTCATTTTATTTTTCTCTTATTTTGAAAAATATTTATTTGGTCTCTAAGTCACTGATTACTTTGGAATTGTTAGTTATGTCAAGGGTGCCTTAAAAGTGATTTTCAGTTGTGTCAAAACTTCAAGTTTCCTTATGTTCTCATCTTAAGCACTTACCTTTATCTTTAGTTTATCTTTCCTTTCTTTGTCAACACGGTTGGCAGCATATTGTAACATTTTTGGAAATTCAAGTTGTTCCGTCAAATTTACTTAATTATTCTCCTTAGTAAAGTACTATAAGAATAGAAGATCAAGTATTCAAGTTCATCAACGCTAATAGAAAACCAGTAGATGAATAACTACACACCTACAAAGAGAAAAACACAATCAAATTCAAGTGTATATGTGGAAAGGAAGGGCAGAGAGAGAGGAGAGAAGGAAGGAGGGGTGGTAAGCTCTCACCTAATGGCCATATGTAAGGGTACATGTTTTACATTCTGGGCGAATAGCTCAACTAAATCTTGGACTTTACTGAACAGATGCAAATAATGTAACCTAATCATTTTTACCTTCATATTAATTTAAAATAATGAAAAAAGTTATCTATGATCTGGAGTTCAAGACCAGACAAATGAAAATAGAATCACAATATATCAAACCATAAGAATATAACAAAATAAGAATTAAGAGGTAAGTTTATAGCAATAAATGTGTATGTCCAAAAAATAGAAAGATTTTAAATAAATCCTCTAACAATGTTTCTCAAAGAACTAAGATAGCTAGGACAAACTGAATCCAAAATTATTTAGAAAGAAATACCGAAGATTATAGAATAAAAACAAATTCAACAAAAAACACAAAGGTGTTTGTTTAAAATGATAAACAAAATCAACAACTATTAGCTAGACTAAGCAAGGAAAAAGAAACCAAAAAGAAACCAAGGGGAAAAAAAAGAACCAAAGAAATAAAATTGGAACCAGAATTAAAAAGGAGATACTATAAATGATACTACAGAAATACAGAGGATGAATAGATATTATTATGAATGTGCCAAATACCTGAAAAATCTAACAGAAATAAATTTTTACACACACACAACCTAGCAAGATTGAACCTTGATAACAGAAAACCTGCAAATACCAATTACAAGTAATGAGATTGAATGAGTAATAAAGTCTCCCATAAAAAGAAAGCCCAAGTTCTCAGGGCTTCACTGATGAATTTATACCAACTTTTCTCAAGTCTCCCAGAAATGAAAAAGAAGAAAGTTCTTCATAACCCATTCTATGAGGCCACAGTAATCTCTGCTACCTAAACCAGACAAGGACACAGCAAAAGAAAATACAAGCCAATATTTCTGACTAACATAGATATCAAAATATTAAACAAATTACTAGCAAATCAAACCCACCATGATTAAGTTGGATTTAACACAGGAATGCAAGATGGTTCAATATCCACAAATCAAAGAATGAGAAACATCACATCAACAGAAAGAAGGGCAAAAACTATGTGACCAGCTAAAAAGATGAAGAAAAAGCATTTGATAAAATTTAACATCCCATTCATAATAAAAACTCTCAACAAACTAGGTGTAGAAAGAGCATATCTAAATACAATAAAGACCATATATAATAAGCTGTGGCTGACATGGAACTGAATAGGAAAAAAAACTTTCACCAAGTACCATAGTACCTGACGTCCTACCTTATAGTCAACATAGTACCTGAAGTCCTAGCTAAAACAATTGGCAAGAGGAAGAAATAGACATAAGCATTCATTTGCAAAAAGGGAGAAAAATTGTGCTTCTTTCCACAAACATATTGATACACACACACAAACACACAAGCATAAATATAACCATCAACGCCTTTTATAAACTTCTAAAACTGAAAAACAGATCCAGTAAAGTGTCAGGATGCAAAATTAACTTACAAAAATCAGTGTGTACCATTTTTACACACTAATAATGAACCAGATGAAAAAATAAATCAAGAAAACAATTCTATTTACAATAGTTACAAAAGAAATAACAACAATAACAGCAACAACAACAACGAAACCCTAGGAATAAATTTGAGTAAAAAGTGATTCCTACAAGAAAAACTATAAATGAAATCAGAGATCACAAAATAATGGAAGAACATCTCATGTTCACAAATTGGAAGAGTTAATATTGTGGAAATTGCTATACTTCCAAGAGCACTCTACACATTCAGTGTGATCTCTGTAAAAAATACCAAAGGTATTCTTCCCAGAAATAAAAATAATTCATAAATTTCATATGGAAACAAGGAAGACTCTGAGGGATTAAGCAATTATGAGCAAGGAGAAAAAAGCTAAAAGTATCACACTACTTAAACTATATTAAACTTCACAGTAACCAGAACAGCATGATACTGACATAACAACAGACACATCAACCAATGGACCAGAAGAGAAAACCCAGATATCAATCTGTGTATTTACAACCAACTGATTTTTGACAAAGATACCAAGAACATTCAGTGGAGAAAGGATAGCCTCTTCAAACAAATGCTGGTAGGAAAACGGGATATCTATATTCAAGAAAAAAAAATGAAATCAGACCTTTCTATCCCACCATGTTGAAATTTCAATTCAAAATGTATTAAAAACTTAAAGGTCGGACTAGAAACTGTCAAACTACTAGAAGAAAACTTAGAAGTAAACCTTCAGGATAATTGATCTGGCCAAAGGTGTTTTGGTTGTTTGACCTCAATAGGCAACAAAAGTTAAGAATAGACTAGTGGGGTTAAATTAAACTAAGAGCTTCTGAACAGCAAAGAAAACATTCAAAAGAGTAAAGAGGCAAACTACAGAATGGGAAAAAATATTTTCAAATATTTACCTAACAAAGAATTAATAAAGAGAATATATAAAATACTCAAACAACAGAAATGCAAATCAAAACATAAAATATCCAATTGAAAACAAGACAAATGATTTGAATAGAGGTCTCTCAAAAGAAGACAAATGACCGACATGAATAAAATGGTCCATATTATTAATTATTAGGCATATATAAATTAAAACTACATTGAGATATTTTCTCATCTCCATTAAAAGGGCTATTATCAAAAAGACAAAAATAACAGATTATGATAAGGAAGTGAAGAAAAGGTAACACTAGCACACTGCTGGTGGAAACATAAATTAGGAAGGCCACTGTGGAAAACAGTATGGAGTATACTCAAATAAATAAACAAATAAATAAAAGGGTCTACTAGATGATCCAGCAATCCCACAATTCAGTGTGTATCTGAAGGAAAGAAAACCAGTATATTGAAGAGTTATCTGTCCTCCCACATTTATTGTAGCATTATTAAGAATAGCTAAGATATGGAATCAAACTATGTCCATCAATGGAATATTATTGAATGGAATATTATTCAACATAAAAAGAATGAAACTCTTGTTTGCAGCAACATGGATAAAACTGAATGCCATTGTTTAATGTAAAATAAACCAGTCACAGGAAGATAAATATTGCAAATTCTCATTCACATGCGAGGGCTAAAAATGTTGATCTTCTGGACACAGTGATTTCGATGATGGTTATTAGAGGCTGGGAAGGTTGGGAGGATAGAAGAGAGGTTGGTGGGTGGGAACAAACATAGTTAGAAGGAATAAGTTCTAGTATTCAATAAGCATAACAGGGTAACTATAGTTAGCAAAAATGTATATTTTAAAATAGCTAGATTTGAAATGTTCCCAACACAAAGAAATTATAATGGATATAATTGAGGCAATGGATATTCTAAATATCTTGATTTGATCATTACAGATTGCATATATCAAAATATCACGCATACCCCATAAATATGTACAACTATTATGTACTGAAAGGCAAATGATTATTTAATTACTATAATATGTAAGTTCACAACATGTGACAAATACTCATGTTGATCTCACTTTAGGAGATCAATAACAATGGAAGCACATTTCTTTTTCACAAGAAAGTCCATACTAGTATGCTACGCATTTCTGCTCTTCAGAAGCATCAGGGTTCAAGATTATTCGATTTTCTCATAAATCATTCTTTATTTATTAGCTCTAAGATAATTGACCACCCTACACCCCCAAAAAGGCAGTTGACTACCACATCTGTCAACGGCAATGCAGGGAGGAGAAGGATATGGGGGAAGAAGAAATTATATTTATTAACTTTAAGGAAGAACGAATAGGTGTAAACATCACTTTTTTTTATATGTCATTGGCCCAGAAAAATGAATATGCTTGATCAGATTTTGGAAGTGCATAATTATTGTTAGTAACAAAATATTTTATGTAGAAAAACTATCATTTTCAGAAAAATGTCTTGATAAGCAACATTAGTTAGAAGGGAGCTTGCAGGTGAAAATGGAGTAGTGGAAGAAATGTCTCCAAAGAAGTAATAACCTTGACGGGCATTACCAGTGACACGGCATTTAGGGACGGGAAGAAAAGGAAAGCTGAAAGGGATTCACTGAGCCACATTAACAAAAAAGATGAAAAGATGTTTTTTAACATAAGAAAATCAAATATTCAATATTAAACAATCTATGTTCTTGTATTATAATTCATTTCTTCTATCTATTCAAAAATATTGAACAATCTTACAAAAGCCTCATGTGGTTATGCTTTTAAAGAGAATTCAAAGAAAAGGGCCAAATCCATATTTAGGGAGATAACAAAGATAAAGCAAAAGCTGCAAGATGTATAAGTGGAGACAAGAACACAGAAGAAGCAAGAAGTGATCACAAAAAAAATAGCAACTTGAGGAATTCATAACATTTCCAGGAAGGATGTTAGGCTTTTACAAAGAACACAGTGTAGAATAGGAATTCAAGCATAGCATATCTTTTTTTTTTTTAATTAATTAATTAATTTATTTTTTCAGTTGAGCCTGGGGTGAGTTTGAATCTGCCACCGTCGGGACATGGGGCCGGCGCTCTATCGCTGAGCCACAGGTGCCACCCAAGCATAGCATACCTTATCCTCAATCTAATGGATGGATAAGCCCACCTGGTAAGTGACTTACACAATTCTATGACACTTTTACAGTAGAGGTGTACTAAAGTAGGAAAGGGAAAAAAAGTTCTTTGATTCTAGTTCATCAGAAATTAATTAGATGGAAATATTAAAACTATATAATTATTTCAGCACCCAGTAAAATCAGCAAATCGTGTACTAGAAGGTGAAATTTCAGATTTCAGAGCTCTTGAGCGCATTAACTAAGATTTCCCAGAGGAGACAAAAGCAGAATTCCAGGCCTGTGGCGCCTGCTCAGGTGTCCTTTCCACAGCGTATGACCCTGCTGGTCCTAAAGTCTTCCCCGGTGTTTGAATTTCTTAACTAACATCACTTGCCTGCCCTTAAATTTTCAAACTAAAGTAGTCAATTATTAGTAATTGTTAGTTAATAGTCATACTTGTGATTTTAACTTTCCTAAAATATACTCCATATATATAATATACATGAGCTATATGTATGTGGTGTTTATATGTGTACATATCTGCTCTCTTTCAGATAAAGTTCCCTTATTCATTCTTTCAATCAATCAAATATATATATAAAACACTAATTACATATCTAGGCACTATTCTAGATATTAGAAAAACAAAAGTGAATAGAACAAACAAATATGCTCTTCACATATGGTACATTTTCTTGGGAACAACAAAGTATAAAGCCATTCTTCAGGAATCAACATTTATTTGTTATCAGCTTATCAGAACTACAGACATAGCATCTAACATTTACTTAATACTTAATAGATGTTAAAGAGTACCTGCAGCATTTTACGTCCTGAATTTACTGTTGATTCTAATCTTTCAAGAGGAGTGCTTTTCTCAGTTTTATAAATGAAGGAATTGAGGGATAGAAAATTGAAATAACTTGCTGAAGGTTACATAGTCGGTAACTGGGAATGAAATCAAGAGAACATAATTCCTGCACATGCTCATAATTGTTGCATGTGACCTCTGTTTATTTCCCTTGCAGAATGATTTCCCAAATTTCCCAATTTGGAAGCATCAGAATCCTTCCAAATAAGGTGTTCCTCAATGCGTGTATAATCCGGGTTTTCCCTTAAAAACGTAACCTTTATTTCTGTGTATACATATTTAACATGGACCATTACACATACAAATGTTTACAAGATGAAATTATTAATAAAACTTAATGTGAAGTGTGTGATCATTCAGTATTCTTAGGTAAGCTGAAATGATGACATATAAGGAAAGGAAAACACTTCTCTTCACGTCCAGTAAGTACATTATCTCTTGCTTTTCTGCAAAACGAACAGCCAGAGAACATTTGAAAAGATGAGACTAAAAGCAATACACATACACTACTATGCTTTATTAAATAAAGTATTCAGCAGCAAGATGAAATAAGTGACCATAAAAAGGGATTTGTGGACATAAAACTAGAAGATAGATTCTGTGAGAACATTGCACACAGTTGGGAATGGAGCTCACCTCCAGGCCTGCCAGTGACGATGAAGCTGGAAGTGAGAGCTTCAGTAATCAATCTTAGTAGAGTTGCAAGGAGTAGAGCAAACATGATTATGTTCTCTGTAGGGTCAATTGCAAAAAAAAAAGGAAAAGAAATTAGATGAATGTGTTAATAACACAATCTATGTGCACCTGTTAATTCATTGTCCAGATAATAAATTTAGTAAGATCAAAAATAAAATGTAGAACTCTAAGGTAATTTCTATCTAGTTTGGCTATAGATTTGTACTATTTTCAATAGTTACTTAAGTTCATGTAAGGTCTCCCTTGACTGGGTAGGAAGAAATGTCTTACACAAGAGAATTGAAAAATTTATGAAATGGGCTCCGTGCCTTTGGCTCAAGCAGCTAAGGCACCCAGCCACATACACCAGAGCTGGTGGATCTGAAATCAGGCCAGAACTGCCAAACAATTACAACTACAACCAAACAACAACAACAACAACAAACTAACTGGGCTTTGTGGCAGGTGCCTATAGCCCCAGCTGCTCAGGAGGCTGAGGAAAGAGAATCGCTTAAGCCCAGGAGTTGGAGGTTGCTGTGAGCTGTGTGACGCCACGGCATTCTACCGAGGGTGACAGTGAGACTCTGTCTCCAAAAAAATAAAAAATTGTGAAATGATAGATGCATGAAGATAAAGAAAATGAGTTTCCTCTATGGAGCGTATTTAGAGCATGTACCTTCCTACGACTATATAATAAAATTAGAATATGATGTGAGTGTAGCACTGTACATACAAATTTCCTAAGACAAGGTAGTAAATATGCACAATCTAAGTGCAATCTGACAGTAGGAATCCTGACTATCCGAAGGTAAAAGTAAATAGTCTCAGAATTCTCACTATCCCTCATGCCCATATTTTTCCCATTTATGTTTCAGCCAAAAGTATATTAAAAATAGATCCCCCAACCTGCACCTCCATTTTGTTTTCTTTAATTTCTTACATTGGTTTCATAAGACTCATATATTAGCTGATTAAAATGTGTGAAAAACACTGAAACGAGGTTCCAAAGCCTCTCCCGAGACAGGTGCACCCGAGCTCTCTGTTCCTTGCCTGTCCCCCCACTTTCACTGCTCTGCACTTGTGGCCCCTCAGGTCTGGGGGAAAGATGGAGACAGGAGCACCTAATGCATTTTCTGTAACTAGTCTTTCTTAGACTCATTAATTTTCAATTTGCCTCCTCTTTCATAGATATTTCAATATGTGCTAATTAAATGGTAGATTAGAATGTATAAAATGAATAGAGCACACAGTTGGTTGTAATTATGATTTCTTTTGTTAAAGATAGCTTTTATATTTTTATTCACAACTTCTAGTTAAACTTTGCAGTAATGATTACTGTCAGATCACTGAGAGTCACAAAAGCATATGTGCCAGTGCAGAATAGAGAAATCAGACCTATTTCCAATGATTTTTTTCTCCCTATTATCTTATCTGTATCCTCTAGTTTTCTTTTAATTCTCTCCTTTATTTTTCCTTGCTGAAAGATATAAGACAATCAATATGCGTGGTTATGGATCAGGTAGCAATTAACTCATTATTTCATTTCAATTGATCATAATGGATAAAAGTTAAAAGAAAACTATTTGTCTTTTCCATGTCCTTTGAGAACATGTGGAATTAAATCAAGGTCAGTTTTGAGAAACCAGGTGAATCAAAACAACCAACAAATTTAGGCAGCTATGAGAAAGATCTAATAGGATTGAATGAAATATAAGTACTAGAGTATCTGTAATTAGTCAAACAGAATTCAATTTATAAATTTCACCCTCATTTAGGGTGCTTTCAAGGGTTAAAATTAAAAATTGAACCTATCATCCATGTCAATCTTAACCTCGAAGGATTTTAATTTTTCTTTCCAGATTTGCTTTGTGTGTTGATCAGATTTATAGAAGACTTATTCAACTGCCAGATTTGTTCTATATATATAATATCAAAGGCTTAAAATAATTCATTTTTAGCTCAGAGTTTCATTATAAAATTTGTAATTCTTTAAAGCATGTTTCTTTATATGTCTCAAAAAGGGAAATGAAATTTGAATAATGCATCTTTAGTTAAGTCTGTAAATTATGTACATAATATATAATTATTTCATATTGAAAAGGGCAAAAAAATTGAACCCACCTCACCTATCCCTTTCATTCTGGAATAGGAAGTATATGGGTTCAAATAATGGTAGTGCTTTTGAATTTCACCTGACTTTGTCCCTTAAAAACTTACTGAGATTCAAAATATCAGTTTCTTTACAGGTAAAACATATAAAACTACCTTTAATGTTTTTGCTGGATTTAAGGAAGAAAATACATTGTCCTTGCTATGTGAGTGATCAACCAACTGATTAAGTAGTTATGAAACACACAGAAAATAAGTAAAACAAATGAACAAAAGAACAAGTGAGAACAGCAAATACTTCCAGTTACAAAATATATTCTAACTTCATCATCTGAGCCTGAGAAGATATGAATACACATACACACACATACACATACACAATTCTCCACAAAGTGAAACTATCAATCCACCAACACATTTCTATATTTGGATGCGAGCATGCTTTGGTTTGCTTATAGCTAAACATTTTCTATGTAAATGAATTGCTTCTTCTGAAGCAGTATTCTTGTCAGATGTATAACGCATACAAAATAGCTAGAACTCAGCCAATAATAGCATATTATCTCACGGGCTTGACCTTCATTAAAAACAATGCAGGACATCATTAAAATGTGTGAAGAGTAATTTAAAATATGATTTTTTTGATGGAATAATAAGAGTTTGTCATATTTATAACAAGTACAGACTCAGTAATAACAACAAAACAACATTCATTTCTAAATTATTCCATAGATAACTGCAAAAGATTTCTTTTTTTAGTCCTAAAAATAGAGTTTGGGAAGTTGAAGGTAGGGAAAGAGAAGGAAAACAACTTGCAAAATGTGTACTTTCATTTTAGAACAATAGTTTTTAAAATCTGGAATTGAAGACTTCACCTTTTCTACTTACTTTGTTCCTAGAGCAAACTTTTTTTCTAGCTTTCCAGTTGCGTCCTGAATTCCTCAGTGTGGTGTTAATATTTAAAAAATTGTCCATATTTTGATCTATTACAAAAAGCAAATCCACATGAAACCAAATAGCCTATTTTAGGAACTAAAATGTAGCTTAGTTCCATCATGAGGTATCTGCTGCATGACTTGAAACATTCCACCAAAAGTTCTAATTAAGTAGAATTTTAAAATTTCAAAATTTTAGAAATGATTACAAGTCCTAAAGGAGATGATTCAGGGCTCCATGAGAAGTTTAGAGATTCAAATAAATGCTATGGAAGCCACACTCAAATGAGTTGAAATATACTTTCCCCTGCGGGGAGATTGCCACTCACGCTTTTCCTCAAGGAAAACAGCATTACCCACAAGTTGTTCTACCAACTGGGCCTTGTGTGTGTGTTTGCTGCTGTACGGACACTACTAAAGGACAGGGGAGGGACAGCAACATGAGCTGTACAATAGTTCTCTCTGGATGTTGCTGTGTCTTCCTAGCAACCTTTTGATACTCAAATTTTTCATAACCCCTCCAGACCTCACGAGTAAGAATGTGAAGTGGGCAAGCCTCGAAACTATTGCTCTTTTCTAATTCTTTTTTTGTGGGAGTAAGCAGAAAAGTATGTCTCTGCTTTATGGCCTTAGGACCCTGTGAATAGGACACCTGATTCACCAGTTTCCACCCATTCAGCAAATGTTTGAGTACATACTTTGAATCAGAGCCATTCCAGGTAGTGTGGACTAAGCAATTAACATGCAAGTTCCCTGGAGCTCTGATCTCAGTCACAAGAAAAGGCTGACAAAGAAAGAGTAGCCCTGAGGGAGAAATATTTTATTTTTTGTGGCCTTCCCTGTTTCAAAACATATATCCCACTTCTAAACTCCTATCCATCCTTTCTTTTATTTCAAGATGTTTGCATGTCATATTTTGTAGCCAACATTTCCCAAGACCAAATTAAAAGTTTATTTCCACCAGAAGTATCATAAATTATAAAGTTATATGAATATTAAAATTTTCCCTCTTCTATTAATTTTCACAATTTATGTAACCTAAGAAAAGCACTATTTTACTCATCAAAATAAACTGTCCATTTATTATTCTATTTTTAATTATTAGAAGAACTTGAGAATTAAGCAAAATGAGCAATGTTACTTAGAAATAATGATATCATTAGCTTCTCACTTTGATAAATTTGTAATTCTGAGGACATTTTCTAAAATTGCAGAGATATATTTACATATTTACCCTCTGACATGCTTGTAAAAGTAAATTATATTTTTGACTATAATGTAAATACTTTAAAAAGTAGAGTCATAAATGCTATATACAATAGTGGTTGAATCCTTATAGAAAATAAGGAATGGTCAAATTACATCAAATAAAAAATATTTATTGAGTGCCTTTTTATGTAGAGTACTTTCTGAGTTACTTTTCATTGTTCATCATGACCTAAGAAAAATTCACTTTCCCCAAGAACCTAACAATCTGCTTGGGGAGACCGGATATTTACATGAAAAGTGAACAAGTCAGGATTTAAACCACAGTTCAAGAGACCTGAAATATTTTCCATAAAGGACATATTTAATGATTGAATTAATTCTAGCAGTAAATAGTTTGATGTTTTGGAAAGCCTTTTTCACAATTTTTTTTCTGTTTCATTATATTCTAGAGTATTTTCTTATGTGGTATAATTACTAAATACAATTTGCAACATTTAAAATACCCACCTATCACTATATGAGCTGGAGAGCCATAGATTTGTGTATATCTTCTTCTATACACATGTGTGCATAACTTTTTCATATGTGTCTATTAACCTTTTAGCAAAGTATCTTGGAGGTTGCTGTGAGCTGTGATGCAACGGCAACTCTACCGAGGGCAATAAAGTGAGACTCTGTTTCTACAAAAAAAAAATAATAATATTAAAAACAAAAAAACTGATTTTGTAAGAGGAAAGTGAATTTATTGATTATTCTCTCATTTTCTCATGGAAGAAAAAGTATCCAATGTACTCAGCCCTACTATGAAGCTAATTTGTAGCTTTCATATGAAGGCTACAACCCAATTATAGCACAAGAATATGGGGAAAGGGACATGGGAGGCGAGGGGAGGGGTGAGGTTGGGGTGCAGGAAGAGTAATCGGTGGCGCCACACCTACGGTGCATCTTAGAAGGGTACAGGCGAACCTTACCAAAAAATCAGTTTTAAATTTGAATATTGAGTTTCACCATTCAGAAATGCTTCTGTTGTCTGAGACAACAGGTAAGGGTCTCTATTGTCTGTATTTTTGAATGCCAAAAGTCAAACAGGATGCAACACAAATCCTAATCTCAGTGACCTGTTTTAAGGAAAAGGAATAGAATTAGAAGAATTAGTTGTCCATTATCTAGTGCAATATGAAAGTTAGGCTGAATTGTTTGGGTCTAATCTTTAGAAAACAGAAAACCACTAAAGGTTCATTAAAAACAGAAAGCAAAAATAAATAGTAATATTTTAAGGATAAACCAATATTTAAGGGGAATTCTTTAAAAGGAAAAGATTTATAGACAGAAATAGCATTTAACAAATCATTTGAAGAGTAGAATTTTGATGCAATAACGAAAAAACTGATAAACCAGTAAAAGCATATAGGAAATCAATAGGATGAATGACTTACCCTAACACTGTACTTATTATCACAAAGTACAGGACATAAACAAAGAGGACATAAAAAGATTTCAGCATTCAAATGGAAGAATGATAAGAAAATAAATATATAAGGCATAGTGGCTCACAACTGTAATCTTAGCACTTTGGGAGGGCGAGGTATGTGGATTGCTTGAGTTCAGCAGTTCAAGACCAGCCCGAGCAAGACTGAGACCCCATCTGTTCAAAACTAGAAAAACCAGCTGGGCATATTAAAGGCACTTGTAGTTCTAGCTACTTTGTAGGCTGACGCAAGAGTATAACTCAGGCCCAAGAGTTTGAGGTTGCTATGAGCTATGAAGCCACAGCACTCTACCCAGGGTGACAGAGTGAGACTCTTTCTCCAAAAAAAAAAAAAAGAAAAGAAAAGAAAAGAAAAAACGAAAAGAAAGAAAGAAAGGGGAGAAAAAAAATATATATACAAATATGTGAATTTCAATGACTTTAAGTTGTACCAATTGACATTTGCTTAAGTTATAAGTTGAATCTAAGATTTTACTTTCATAACAAATATTGAAATTAAGTTTATCTAAATTTTAATATGATTTAACTTATTATAGTAAATAATAATTGAAAAACTCTTGTTGAAATAAAAAATGTAATTCTTCACACAAAATATGTCCACAGTTCAATGACCTTTTACATTTTGTGTTTCATGTTCACATAATTTAAGTATTTGTGCCTTGCCTTAAAAAGATTTTCAAAAGTATTATGTATGAAGTTAGTACTGAGCAGTTAAATATGTTGATTTATTTTTCTGTATCTATTTCCCGGAATTGCAGCATTCATTTTTCAAATGATATTTAAAATCTTAGGGAAGATTAATATAGTACTGAATAATGGTGGCACACATGTAAAGCATTAACACTGCCCTTTACCCATCTTGTGTATTTCACATTTATTTGTTTAAAATATAAGCAGTGCCACGTGGCTTCAAGCATCTGGCATGCAGATGGAGAATTGTGGGTATCAAAATATCAGATCTATTTTGGTGGAGTAATGAATACCCCTGCGTATGTTGTCTTTGCGAAAGAAAGTTTGATAGTTTTGTGCAGAGTGCAAGAAGAGAAAAATATACTATAGAGTATTATTGTGAACTTGGAATCCTAGGAATGCATTTGCAATGTCATAGAAGATAAAGATCTTTTCATAGGACACACACTTTAAAAATTCAAGATTCAAATAGTAGTTGATGGGAAATAAAAGTTATCTGTAGGAAGAAGCAGCTGTAGTGGGTGAAAGAACACAGGTAGAAGTGCTACCTTCCACACAGACTGATGCTTCTTTCAGTAACCTGGGGAGCCTTCTAGTGAAAAACATAGGTGTACAGTAGGATGCAAGGTCATAACTAAGATGCTTTGAAGATAAGTGAAGGAACCAAATCAGACTTTTATGACCAAAGTCATCAGGAACATGACACTCGTCAGGAACCTAAATACAGATGTTATAAAGCATCACTATGTAGTTATTCTTTTCTAGATAAAGCAGCCTCAAACACTTCAGATTTATTTACCATTCAACTCCTTCCCTCATGTTTGTTTATTTGTTTTTAAATAGTTGTTATATGGTAGGATTTGATCCCCACAGACACAGGCTGTTTTTAAATGCCCTCCAGAATCTCTATGTTTTGTTCAAAGTGACTTGTTGTATACTACATAAGAAACTAGAATTCTAAAATCAGAGGACTGAAGGGACATTCTAGGGGTCATAGAGTAATTGTGCAAGCCACACACTTTCTTGTATCAAGCTGTATTAAGATGAGCATTAAAAACAGAAAATAAAGATGTAAAAATTTAATATAAATATAGAATACATGTTTAGAGAGGGACAGAATATTTTTAGTTTTCAGGCAACCGGGGTGACTAGTCAATAGTCAGTAGGAAATTAATCAAATCATAAGAAGAAAGGGATGTCTTTGATGCTAAATCTATGCTATTTGAACCAAATTGTTTATTTTGACTTTCCATTTAGAGAAAGATTTACTCAGTTTATACATATACATATTTTATCCACAGAAAAGTTAAATAGATCCATTACTCCCAAGAATTTTACTAAAAGTCACTTGGGAGTCAATCAAATGGAAGTACTATCTGTAGAATAATGAGCAACTTTAGAATTGCAGTAAATTTTTCATTCTAAACTTAGCATATTGATGCTTTGCTTCACTTACTGTTCATGTTTTTCATCATTTTTCTTCATCGATTAATTTACTCCCTTTTTTGGCAAGGACAGTCTGAAAAGGATTATTGTTAACTTCAAGGGTTCATTTTGAAAATTCAAATTGTGGTATCTCTTGTACTTTTCTTAGGATGGTGATCTCAAAACTCTTTATCCAGCACTATCATATGTGCGTATGGACATACTTAGATCTTTTACATATATACATACACACATGTATGAAACGTTTTCTGCCGTCATACTAACATCATCATTATCTTTCATTAAACTTAAAAGAACAGCACTGGAATTAAGAAGAATTTAGTTCTTCATCTTCTTATAAAGCAGAGGAAGACTAAATTTGTTTAGATGAGATTTAATTGCATTTCAGTCCCAGAAACTCCTTGTACTCCCAATGAATTTTTTCAGAGTATATTTTATGAAAGAAGAATGAATCAAAATTAGAAAAAATAGAGCCATTCTATGCTTAATGAAAAATGGAAACAAAATGTGAAAAATATTTACTCAAAGAAAGATCATATGTATTTGTTCAAAGCACTTATGGACAAACCAATTTAAATCAGTATGCACTTGAGAACAACATATGCTTTTAAGCTATTGACATGCTTGTAAGCAACTGGTTAATGAATAAATATTTGACCCATTACAACCATTGCCATTCTCATCAATTAGCCAGTGGCTCTCAAGACATCTGTGTTTTTCTTGTTGTTTCTTTGTTTTGTTTTACTTTGGTTTTTATGATTAATTAATATGAATTTACCTAATTCCTCATATCTAGAGCTAGAGCTTTGGGCAAATGAAGTTATTTGAATATATAGCATTTTGCTTTCACTAATATCACAATTCTAGAAAAGAATAATAGAGGAATTAATGTGAAAAATTCTAACTAGAGCTTATTCTTTTTTCATTTTGTTAAATTTATTTTTAACTGGCAAATAAAAAATAACATATTTATCATGTAAAAGATGTTGTTTTCGATACATATAGTGGACTAGCCAAGTTGTACTGATTAACATATGTACTACCTCATGTACTTGTAACGTTTTTGTTGAGAACATTTACAACATACTTTCAGCTATTTTCAAAAAGTAAGATGTTATTATTAACTATAGTCATCATATTGTACAATAGATACCTTGATCTGACTCCTCTTCACTGAAATTTTGTATCCTTTCTTTTGACCAATGTATCCCCTACTCTTCCACTTGCCACAAGCCATGATAACCATCATTCTCCTTTCTATTTCTATGGGTCAGCTTTTGTAGATTCCACATGTAAGTGAGATCAGTTGTTGCCTGGCCCATTTCACTTAGCATAATGTCATCCAGGTTCATCCATGTTGTTGCAAAAGACAGACTTTCCTCTTTTTTAAGACCGAATACTATTTCGGTGTGTATATATCTATGTATATACACATTACATATATATAAAATATATATATGACATTTTCTTTATTCATTTATTTACTGATGAACCCTTAGGATTACTCTGCATCATGCATAATGTGAATAATGCTAAAATAAACATAGAAGTGCAAATAGTTTCTGAACACATTGATTTCATTTCCTTTGGCTATATACCCAATAACAGATCGCTAGATAATTTGGTGGATTTAGCTTTAATTTTTTAAGGAACTTCCATACTGTGTTCAGAACGAATGCATGTACTCAATGTGCAAGGGTTCCTCTTTATGTATTTGCGGACATTTGTCTTTATCTTTTAATAATAGCCATTCTAATAAGCATGAGGTAATATTTCATTGTAGGACATTTGTATTTTCCTGATGAAAAGTGATGTTAAGCATTTTTTGTATATACTTATTGGTTGTTTGTATGGTCTTCTTTTAAGAAATATTCCTTCAGAGCTTATGTCTATTTTTTAATTGAGGTATTTGTTTTCTTGCTGTGGAGTTGTTTGAGCTCATTATATAACTTGCATATTAAAACCTTCTCAGAGGTGTGGTTAACAAAAATTTTCTCCCTTTCTGTAAGTTGTGTCTTCACTCTAAATGATTTCCTTTGCTGTGCAAAGCAGTTTAATATAATCTTACTTGTCTATTTTCATTTTTGTTGTCTATGCTTCTGAGGTCATAAGCCAAAAATCATTACCCAGACCAATTTCATAGAAATATTCCTCTACATTTTCTTCTAATAATTTTATGATTCTAGTTTTTACAGTTAAGTCTTTAATCTACTTTGAGTTAAATTTTTAATGTGATGCAAGATAAGGTACAATTTTATTTTTCTGAATGTGGTTACCTAGTTTCCTCAACATTCTTTACTGTAGAATATCTTTTGCTCTTTGACTGTTTTTTGCAATTTTACCAAAAAATCAATAGACCAAAAATGAGTTGTTTGTCTCTAAGAACTCTCTTCTATTCCACTATGTGTTCTGATTACTATATGTGTTTTGATTATAGCTTTGTAGTATATTTGAGGTCAAGTGGTATAAGGTCTTTGGCATTTTTGTTTATTTGCATATGTACATTATTATACCTGTAAAAAAGGAAATTCTCATAAAAAGCAAGAAACCATGAAAAATAAGCAAATTGTCATTTCTTCTGATAGATTATGATTTAGAGCTTAGCTCAAAACATTAAGTTTGAGAAATTTAACTTCTACCATTCAATTGTTAAGAGTTTTTTTGTAAAGTTCAGAGTATTAGGGGATATACAGTTTTTGTTTACATATTTTGTTTTCTTTTTGACAGATTGGATCAAAATTAAAAGTAGGCCCTTTACCCAGATAATGTTCACTGTACTCAACAGGTGTGAACTTACCCACGTCATCCTTCCCGCTCCCTCCAGCTTGATTTTCATTGTTATTTACTTCTGTATGTGCACTTAAGAGTTGATTGATTAGTTCCAACTTGATATTGAGTACATGTGTTTGTTTCTCCATTCTTGTGACGTTTCACTTAGAAGAATGGGTTCCAGTTCCACCCAAGTTGACACGAAAGATACTAGGTCACCATTTTTTAATCTTTCTTTTATTTTTTTTTATATTTCAGAATATTACAAGGGTACATATTTTGTTTCCATGATTTGCTTTTATACATTTCAGGTCAAAGTTATAAGTATGTGCTTCACCCAGAATGTGTGCACTGTACCTATTAGGTGTGAATTAATCCAATCTCTCCTCCCTCCCCTCTCCTCCCACTTACTGGATTCCCTGAGTTTTACTTCCATATGTACACAAGAGTGTTGATCAACTAATTCCAATTTAGTATTGAGTATATGCAGTGTTTGTTTTTCATTCTTGAGATACTTCACTCAGAAGAATGGTCTCTAATTTTATCCAGGTTTATACAAATGACACTAGATCACCATTTTTTTTATGGCTGAATAGTTCTCCACAATATACATATTCCACAGTTTGTTAATCTACACATATGATAGGTACTTGGGTTTTTTCAACATCTTTGTGATTATGAATTATGCTGCTATAAACATTTGATCTGAAGTCTTTTTTCGCTGTTCATAAATACTAGCAATGGCATTGCTGGATCAAATAGCAAGTCTAGTTTTCGCTCTTTGAGACATCTCCATACTGCTTTCCATACAGGTTATACTAGCTTGCCATCCCACCAACAGTGCCTAAGTGTTCCTTTTTCTCCACATCCACACCAGCACCTGTTGTTTTGGAACTTTTTGATAACAACCATTCCCCCTGGAGTTAGGGGATGTCTCACGGTTTTAATTTGCATTTCCCTGATGATTAAAGATATTGATCATATTTTCATGTGTCTGTTGACCATTAGATTATCTTCATTTGAAAGGTTTCAGTTCATAATTTTTGCTCACTTTTAAATGAGGTTATTTGATTTTTCCTTGCTGATTTGCTTGACTTCTGTGTAGATTCTTGTTATGGACCCTTTATTGGATGTATAGCATGAAAATATTTTCTCCCTCTCTTAGGTTGTCTGTTTAACTCTACTGATTGTGTCCTTGGATGTGCAGAATGTTTTGAATTTGATTGAGTCCCATTTGTTTATGTTTGTTGTTGCTGTGATTATTTGGGGGGGTCTTTATAAATTTCTTGCCTAGATTAGGTCTAGAAGAATTTTTTCATTACTTCCTTCTAGAATTCTTAGTTTCCTGTTTAGATTTCATGTACCTCATAAGTATAGTCACCACATAATTTGTTGCCAGAGTGAAGAAACTTATGGTAGTAAATGAGTAGTATTAGAAATTACGTATGCTAGGATACCAGTTATGAACTTATACCATGCCATGGAAACTCAGTAAATATTCTCAGTGTCTTAAACTTGCATCTTATAGAACTGGTACAATTTTAATGTAGTTAGTCTGATATTATGTATGTCCATTTAGAGTCCCCATAGCTGAATTTAGCCCTCCAATGGAAAATGTGTATTCACATGCTCTGCAGAAGAGTTTATTAAAGCAGCTCTTTGCAGTGAGAACAAACATTCACATAATCATAGCATTTTGAAACAAATGGCTTTTTTTTTTATGTTTCAGTATATTTTGATCACTCAGCTGTGTGCTGTAGAAATGTTATTGAGACCTTAAAAAATGATAGAATTTAATTTTATTACTACACCAAGGTAAAAAAAAAACTGCGACTTATGAGTAGAAAAATAAAATTAATTAGATGCAAGGGTTGAACAGGGAAAAAAATGAATATATTAATGAATTGACTTAGGGAACCAGGGAAACACTTATTAATAAACCCTCTAGGAAGAAGCTGATAATTTAGGCTGAACATTTAAATAAATTTCAAAAGAAACATTTGTACATGTAGGTACATATAAAAATCTACATGTTGTGTGTATGTGTGTATAATCTATACTACGTTCTTAGCTGTGGTTTAAACTTATAGAGTGCTTGTGTTAGTGTTGTATATTATTTACAAATTCACTTTGCACTTTTTTCCTGAAAGTGCCTTTGAGGATCATTACATATAGCCCTTAGTGGCTATTAGCTATAAACAGTGCTTTAGTTGCTTCACATATAGTAATGCTCATTATATTTAAAAAGCCTATGATTTCTGGAACCCCATTTTGCAGGAAGAAAAATTAAGGTAAATCAAGTTGTCATTCTCTCCAATGCACACTCCCTCTCTTTCTCTCTCATTTTTTGTCTCTCACTTGTGTATATGAAGGTTAATTGACTTCATATCCTGATAAATACATTTTGAAGTAATTTTTGAACATTCAGTGTTTCTTATTGAAACCAGGACAATAAAATTCCAAAACTACCTTGGGTTAATCCATATCAGAAACTCACAGAATGCTGAAAAATCATTGATGAACATACTTTATATTTTACAATAGGCATTATCCTTAAGAAAAATTTGAGAGGATTTTTAATACACTTTTGTATATTATATAAAAAATGAAATCTTCTAATTGCCCTCCCTCTACCCATCCTCACCCCACCCCTACCCTACCTTTCCCCTATCCCTGTATTCCTGTGATATGTTTATTTCTATTCAGTTAAATGATTGAAAGCAAGCTGTTTATGCTGAGATATTACCTTAACAAAAATTACAAAAATAGCTATCTATGTGAATTCTTTATTATAATGTATGTCTTTAATTAAGACAACTATTAAGAACTTTTACTTTATAAAGAATAAATTTATTTCTAGCTCTGTTATGACCTGATGCACCATAATGTGATAATTATTATGAAAATCAATTGCCTATTGAACATTTTTAAAACAATGCAATTATTTTAAATGTTAATTATTAACCTCTCAATATGAGGGCAAAAAAACTGCCTGCAATTTTCTAGTAATTATTTACTAAATATATTTGTAGGAGGTTAAGGCAATAATATGTCTGATTTAAATCATTTTAAATTTCTAGATGGGGATCATAAAGCTTATTTCTTTTTGGCTGTTTATTTTTCATTTATTTGTAAGGGATTTGATTAAATTTTATTTTTTATTTTGAAATTACTTTTGATTGATAAGTGAATATCATTTAGATGTTCCCATAGTATGTATTATAAAGCATTTCGGCAATTCTTCTAATTAAAATCTGAATTTAGACTCCCATGTGGCTTTTAAATGGTATAAGCACAAGTGTTCAGATAGCTATTTTCATAAACAACTTGAAAAGAAAATGATAATGAATTGGAATGAGAAACTTTTCTCCTAAGAATAGATATACGTTGCCATGTATGTTTAACAGTATGTGATGTTTAAACTAGAGTAAGTGCAATGAAAATTGCTATCACTTTAGTTAAATAATCTAAAAAAATAACTAGGATTGTTTTCATTTATTGGACCGTGTGGTCCACAAGAACTATATATATTTCCCACCTGAGGGCTTAAATGTGACATGATTAAATTTCAGGATTGACCCGCAAAATTGTTTTCATCACTGATACAGTTGCTGGAAATTAAGATAGTTCCCAAGGAAGCTTTATAATGCAACATCCCTGAAGTAATATGCCCCCCTGATTTCAGAGGGTGCTATTAAAAATAAAACTAAAATCTTCCACTAAGGATAAAGTGACATTTTCTAATGTGAGAGTTAACCAGTTTTTAAATTTAATACAATAAAACAAATTATTATAGTTAATTCTCTAGCTCTTTATTCTATTTATCACATAAGAACAAATGATGACACATACGAATTATATTTTGAAAATTATAAATTAATATTTTATCATCATTATTTGAGCAGGTGTAACCCTTTTAGCCATCATTATAAATGAACTAGGATTTGCAAGTACATTGGCATAGACAAGATATACTATGTATGTGTCCATATATATTCTTTCTTTTGATATGAGTATGTACCACCAAGTACATTTATATATACTTAGTGAAAATGACTAAGGTATTAAATAGAATAGATGAATAAATATGTAATACCTGTTTTATTGCTCAACATTGACCTACACATTTTCTAAAGAAAGAAGTTGTAAATAAGGACAAATGCATCTCTTTTCTCAGAGTAACTTTCACATATTTTTAGAACAGATATGAATAAATTCCTTTATTCACCAAGTTGCATTGAACAGTAGCCACTTTCTACTGCTATGACAACAATACTAGTTAAAATTAATCCCATTGTTAATCTCATAGAGTATAGGAGAGAAAAACAAGAATCATATAATATTTAATTATAAGACATGTTAAGCGATATGAAGGCAAAGAAGAGGGAGTATGATATGGACATAGGGACAACTTCTTTTGGATGGGTTTAGGGAAGTGACATGTGAGGTGAGACCAGAAGAATGTGTAGTTAGTAGGTTCTTTAATAAAAAGGAGGGTGGTAAAGATGAGAGCTTTACAGAGAGGAAGGACAGTATCCTCAAGAATAATTAGGTCCTTTGTCTTAAGAAACTAATATTTGGTGGATGAGTTAAGATTGCTGTTTAAACATCATGAGATGCCACTTTTGGCTACCTTATCTTTTTGGTTTTAACAGTGTGGAGTCCTAAATTTTCACTTGGGTTCATGACCAGTCTGTGACAAATTTATATATTAATATCCATCTTATCAACTATATTTTTGTGCAGCACCAAGGGATTTTTTAAAAACAACACAATGGACTTTAACTTCTGTAAATACAATAAGAAAGCAAAGAGAAACAATGAAAAATATGTATTTAAATTTTATCCAGTTCTAGTCTATATAATACATATCATTTCTGTTTTAAAAATTTGAACATGGTAATTTGTTAGTGATTTTTGTCTTTAAAAGCATTGACTAATTTAATTTGGTTAATCTACTTTCCTTAAAATACATAAAATAGAAATTAATCCAGAACTCCAGTGGGACAGAAGAAAGTTTACCTCAGGCTGGCACTTCTTTTTGGGTTTTTTGCAGTTTTTTTGGCCAGAGCTGGGTTTGAACCCGCCACCTCTGGCATATGGGGCTGGTGCCCTACTCCTTTGAGACACAGGCACCATCAGGCTGGCACTTTTTGTGAACATAAATAACAACAAAGGAATTGACTGTGGGTTGATATAAGTTTTATGTTCAGAATTAATTATATAATATTAAATCCAAGAGAGATAAGTATAATACCTGCTGAATATAGATAATTATTTTAACTTAATATCTCATGTTCTTTCAAGATTTCTGACAATAGGCTGCACCCTACCAAAACCAAAACAAAACAATATGGTACAAGTGTATCAATAGCTTTCATAAAAGAAAAATGATTCCAACATTACTACTGCAGGCTGAAGTCTTTCCAACAATAAACACACACAAAAAATTGACTCAATGACAAAACTGAATTGGATCTTGAATCAGATGCTTCTGGGTATATTTTTCCAAATGTTACCCAATAGTTTTGTACAGACTTATCACACTGAAAGTTCAAGTGACACACTTAAAGTGATAATGTAATAAAGGAAAGAAAGAGAAGTATCTGCAAATTGCACAAATAGACCTTTTAGGACATATTAAATACGTCCACCAAATTGAATCAGATTCTCATTACATGAAAGTTTTGCTTTCGATTGCAAATAATTACTGAAACATCCATTAAGACCTTCTCGATTTTCAAATAATTTCACCCTTCGCTTTATAGCCTAAACTGTGTATGTCCAGGGATTATAATTTAGTTTTGCATTTATTCTCCAGGCTAAACCTTCTCTAATATTTCCCAGTTCAAAGACAATGAAAGATGAACTACTCAGAGATCAAGGAAGTTTGAGAATACCATAACTTGATTTTGCACCCACAAAATTTAGAACTCTAGTGGATGATTGAAAAATATTGCATTTTTTCTCAGACTGAAAATATCAGCCTTTTCAATCATCATCCCAACTCTTACCCTTGGAAAAAAGAGGAGAACCCAAGTAAAGTAGGTACAATATAAAAGTTAGGAAACTAACGGAGAAGAAGTCATTCCAGAACTTGAAAGTTGGCATGTGGTTAAAATATATTTTGTGGGGCGGTCATTATCCTCTACACATGTGGAATGTGTCTGGGTGAAATTTTGGGCCTGATAGTTAATGAGAGTCTGCAATGGTTGTCCTATAATGGGAAAATTACAGGTACAAACTCCAGTGATTTCTACTTTTCTCACTCCACTCAACAGCAGAGATAAATGCCTTTCTCAGTTAGGAGAAAGGAAAGAATTTTGATGGTTACTGATGTGTCACGGAATGTGCACAGTTTTTCAGGTGATGGCATGATTTCCTGAGCTGTCATGGGTTTCAAACGGTTGCAGTAAAATTTTAATGGCAACCATGGAGCTAAGTTTGGCAGAGACAGCAGCAACTGGTATAACCCTAGCTACAGTTTTCAACTGTATCGACACACTTGGAAGTGATGGTTTCCAGCAGCATGTAAGACAAAGAGCCTAGTACATGTTTTGAGTTTCATCTTCAAAGTGGTCTGCATCACCTGGAGGAAAGGGGCACGTCAGACGTCTTCCCTGTTTAGACAGATTGAATTTTAGGTGTGATTGGGACATTCTGATAAGGTAATACAGCTAGTTGTTAAAATGCAAAGTGCAGGTCCTGGAAGCATGTGTTATGAAGATTCAGATTTAGGGATCAGATAAGAATGAATGTTATAAGATTGCATGGCATTGCTGAGGGGGAAAGTAAAGAGAGTAGAGAGTACTCTACTTAAAGGACAGACTTTAAGGTAGGTAAACGAGTGTTATTTCCAAAGGTACAAAAATAATAAATGAATAAATAATCTAAGAAATAAGAAGGATTATACAGACTTAGAGCAAGGAAAGAATGTTTCCAGAACAGGAGCAGGTCAAAGAAATAGAGGCCTAAGAAAAGTTTTTTTTTTTAATTCAGGCCAGTACAGGCTCTTACAGAATTGTGAGGGGTGGTAGAGAATACAGGACTGCAAGGACTCCTGTTAGAACGGGTGCCGAGAAAGAAATAATAGTCACGGACTGCTCTTCCCAGGTTATGGCCCTCTCTACTTTAAGCGTATCTTAAACCCCAAAGAGCCATTAAGGTGACCAAGGACCTAAAAATAAATTTCATAATAGTTACCTTAATAGCTTTATCTGGTCAATAATACACACTCTTTTTAGAGCTCTAAAGGGAATGGACATATAAAGTCTCCAACTTAAAAATAAATTGAACTTGAGGAATATGGTTCTATAAAAAGAAGTAGAGCCAGAGCAAAGTCAGTAAATCCCATACTAAAATTCCAGGAAAACAGGAGCAGGGACAGAAAATAAACTATTCTGAGAAGAAAAATGGATAGAACTATAGTTACATAAGGAAGCCTATAAATACTCAGCACTATTATCTAACTATAAAACACCAAGAAATTGAAACCACAGCTCTGAGCTCTGAGAAATCCAGATATTTGTGGTGGTTTGTTCAAAATAAAATTCACTTTATATTTTCTGTGGTACCCTCGGGAGGACACAACAATTTTTTAAACATCCCTAAAATGATTATTTGGTACCTCAGTCCAACTTTGCAGTAACTTAATAATGCCTTGTCCTTTCCTATATAATTATTCCTGGTTTCCCTGCTGTTAGTAGTTTCTAGTTTAGCAGAACATAGGCACTTTTCCACAAGGATTAACGTAAGCACTTTCTTAGGCCTTCTCTTTAAGTGCTTGACACAAGGGTTTCAGCAAAGAGTATCAGACTTTCAAAAAAGGGATAGAAGAAGGGTCTGTGTTCTTTGAGGGTAAAACAAAAATCCTATGTTTCTTTTATTAAAATAAAATGAGTGCCTGAAATTCAGAGTACCTGTCCATTACAAATATAGTCAGCAACCAATCAGCAATACTAGGACTTTGTCCCTAACAGATACTATAGATATTTTCATTATACATTATACTTGTTACAAAAACGTAAATGCATCATTTGTCTTTTCACTAATATAAGACTGCATTAGACCTGCTGTTACTTCTTATTTGGTGTATTAATAAATAAGCATATTCATTGAAATAACTTACATTTAAAAATATTTTGATTATTACTTTCAGTTTCGTTTTATTTTGTTGTATGCATTAAAAGGCATTGTTCTGAGAAGGATCTTTATACTTTCCCAGACTGCCAAAAGAGCCCATGCTGTAGAAATGGTTCAGAAACCTGAGTTAATTATTTGTTTGTTTCAAAATATTTTCTCCTCTATATAATGAAGATTCTGGAGATGAAATCTATCAATGAGTTCTTTTCATGAAATGCCAATCCTGGCCTTTCTGCTAAGTTTTCCTCTCTGGCTCCACATGGGTCTAAAAACATGTAGATAAAATAGTGGTTGTGGGAAGAGCATGTTTGTGTCTGTGTTTACAGAGATTTCATTAGCAGAACCAAATTTTTATTGAACCTATTCCTGATTCTTGGCAATAGTGAAGATTTAGAAACTTTGTAACCTGTAGGGAGGTGAGGTATTCCAAGTTTCTGACCCTGTGGACTCAAACCCATATTTAAAGACAAAGGAAAAGAGAGAAACTAAAGAACAAGCCCCTCAACATCTCTTTCCCATCACCCCTGCCCAGAGCCTGTGGTCTTAAAATGAGCATGTTCGGTCTGCCTTTTACTAAGACCTTTGCAATTATTATCTATGTAAAAGTTCATATTTGATTTATTTGGCTTTCTAATTTCTTATACACAGTCACTTTAGAATAATGCAGCTTGTATATGAGTTAACCAAAAAGCACCAGTTGTTTAAAGTCATCGTTTCATCTACAAAGTAAGGGAGACCACTCCTCACCTGGGGGCAGCAGGGAGGGTGTGCCTATCTGTTAGCGATATTGTTGTCAACCTGCACATCAGGGTTTTTTTTCTTAATTTTTATTATTATTATTAAATCATAGCTGTGAACATTAGTGCAATCAAGGGGTCCAATGTGCTGGTTTTATATACAGTCTGAACTACTTTCATCAAACTGATTAACATAGCCTTCATGGCATTTTCTTAGTTATTATGTTAAGACATTTATATTCTGCATTTAGTAAGGTTCGCCTATACCCTTCTAAGATGGACCATAGGTGTGGCCCTACCAATTACCCTCCCTCCACCCCAGCCTAACCCCTTCCCTTCCCCTTTTGCCCCTTTTCCTATATTCTTGTGCTATAGTTGGGTTATAGCCTTCATATGAAAGCTATATATTAGTTTCATGGTAGGGCTGAGTACATTGGATACTTTTTCTTCCATTCTTGAGATACTTTGCTAAGAAGAATATGTTCCAGCTCCATCCATGTGAACATGAAAAAGGTAAAGTCTCCATCTTTCTTTAAGGCTGTGTAATAGTCCATGGTATACGTGTACCACAATTTATTAATCCATTCATGGGCCAATGGGCAGTTGGGGTTCTTCCATGACTTAGCAATTATGAATTGGACTGCAATGAACATTCTGGTACAGATATCTTTGTTATAATGTGATTTTTGGTCTTCTGGGTATATACCTAGTAAAGGAATTATAGGATCAAATGGCAGGTCAATTTTTAGATCTCTAAGTATTCTCCAAACATCCTTCCAAAAGGAACGTATTAGTGTGCATACACATCAGTTTTAAAGCATC
>CAUYON010036480.1:0-31359 GCA_963573935.1 Arctocebus calabarensis
TACTGATTTCTTGTATTGTTTTATATATACACAGTTACTGGACCATAAAGTAGTTCTATTTTTCAATTTTGAGAAAATTACCATACTCAATTTCATAATGGTTGAGTGAATTTGCATATTCATAAATAATACATAAGGCTCAGTTTTCTCCACATCCTTACCACACTTGTTATTGTTCATCTGTTTGACAATAGCTTTCCTAATAGGTGTGAGGTGGCTTCAAATTCTGAGTATGATATTCAAGTGTATTTGAAGCAGTCTATTTATATTCTGTTTATCCAGACGTGTATTCTTTGTCCAATATTATGATCTCTTGATTGCTATAGTTATAAGCTTGAAATTAGGTTGGGGATTTTCTCATTTTTTCTTTTTCAGTGTTGCCTAGATTATTTAAGTTTGGAAAAGAGTCTGTCATTATCTATCCAATAGTTTGCTGTGATTTTTATTGGGGTTGCACTGTATCTATTGAAAAAATTTATAAGAATTTTCACCTTAATAATACTGTGTCATTAGATCATTCACGAGGACTGTAATTCCATTAATTTAGATTTTCTTTCAGTTTCTTGAATAGTTTTTTTTTTTTTTGAGACAGAGCCTCAAGCTGTCTCCCTGGATAGAGTGCTGTGGCATCACAGCTCACAGCAACCTCCAATTCCTGGGCTCAAGCGAGACTCCTGCCTCCGCCTCCCAAGTAGCTGGGATTACAGGCGTCTGCCACAATGCCTGGCCATTTTTTGGTTGCAGCCGTCATTGTTGTGGGTGGGTCCGGACTGGATTCAGATCCGCCAGCTCAGGTGTACATGGGTGGCGCCTTAGCCCATTGAGCCACAGGTGCCAAGCTGAATAGTTTTTTAAATACAGATCTGTACATATTTTGTTAATTTGTACTTGAAGATGACTTTTTCCTTTCTTCTTTATCTGCTTTTCCCTCTCTTATCTCTTTTTTTAAATCTATTATAAGCAGTATTGTATTTATTTCAAATTCCTATCATTCATGATTGGTATATAGAAAACAATTTACTTTATGTATTAACCTCTCCTTGGCTTTTTGTTATCTCAGTTCCTATGATGGTGCAGGATAATAGGCTCCACTTCCTCTTGGTTATTAGTATGCTGTGAGCACCCTATGCTGCTCCCTGTGACTGGCATGGGGCACCCGAACCTGCTTCCCTGCCCTCCCTCCAGCCTTGGTAGGTGTGTGCGTCCTGCTGGCAGAGGGATGCCCTGTCTCCAGAGTGAACAGGGGCTTCTTCATGGTGGGACCCATTTGAGGAGGCCCCACTTCTGCTTCAGAGGAACTTGACTTGGGGCCCCCACATCCTTAGGAGGAAAGAGCACCTGTATGCAGACCTGATAGCTAAGGCAACAGCTTTAGAATGAAGGTTCTCAGAGATGTTTTCTTACCTGGAAGAAAGAAAAGCTTCTGATAAAGAATAAAAAAATGTCCTTTTATTATAAGGACATTTGTACGAGGCTGTTTATCACTGCCCAATTTACATTTGCTAAAGTGTGGAAACAGCCTAAATGTCCTTCAACCCAGGAGTAGATTGGTAAGCTATGGTATATGTATACAATGGAATATTACTCAACCATCAAAAATAATGGAGACTTTGCAGCGTTTGTAGTAACTTGGATGGAGGTGGAACATATTATTCTTAGTGAAACATCACAGGAATGGAGAAGCATTAATCCTATGTATTCAACTTTGATTTGAGGACAATTAATAACAATCAATGACACAGTGGGGCATGGGGGAAGGAGAGAGCAGACAGAGAAGGAGGGAGGGGGCAAGGGAAAGAAAACCCCCCCAAAAAAGAAAAGAAAATAATGACTAATTTTCATATAAATTGGATTCAATTTTGACCAAAGTATATTACTTAAATATTAATTTTGTAATTCAACTTGTCAATATATAGTTTAGGATATTGCATCCTCATCTATAAGTGAAACATGTTTGTAATTTCCTTTTATAACAATATATTTTCTCCAATTTCAATATCAGGTGTATCCAGATCAAGTAGAATGATATTGAAATATTTCTTCTTTTTTTATTGTTTCTTATAGATTTCTGGAATTGCTTGTCTTGTAAAATCATTGTGGTCTATGAGTTTATGATAGTTTGAACTTTGTTATTTCATTTAATTCATTGCTTAATTACTGTTTTCCTATGAATGATTACACTGTGATTAATATGTTAGCATAGCAGTATTTCCAGATAGTTTTTTGTTTGTTGGGAGGTTGGGCTTTGGTGGGGGGGCAGAGTTAATACTTTGCATGAAATATCTTACTTTATAACAGCGAAATTGCTTTCTCTCTTGTCTTGTGATTTTTTTTTGAGGTGAAATTTAAGTTTTTATGTGAGTAGTACTATTATACCTATCTTGAGTGTCTTGCTTGTACTGTATCACATCATACCTTTGTTTAATTTTTAATAAACTGTGCACTTGTTAATTAAAAAAAAAGAAGAAGAAGAAAGTCCATTTCATTTAAAATGTCCTAGATGGCTGGGAGCAGTGGCTCACGACTGTAATCCTAGTTCTCTAGGAGGCTGAGGTGGATGGATTGCTTGAGCTCAGGAGTTCAAGACCAACTAGAGCAAGAGTCAGACCTGTCTCTACTAAAAATAGAAAAACTGAGGCAAGAGGATTGCTTGAGCCTAAGTTGCTGTGAGCTATGATGCCATAGCACTCTTCCTAGGGAGACAGCTTAAGACTCTGTCTCAAATAAATAAATAAGTAAATAAATAAAATGTCCTTGATGAAGAAGCAAAAGTTACTAAGTTTATTAAATATTGACCCTTGAGGACCTATCTTAGTCTCTGTGACAAGATAGATATACACTTAAAGCACTTCTGCTATGTGCTCAAATATGGAGGAAACCATATTTGGAGGAAACCAAAAATGGTTATCTGGAGGAAAAGTGCTTGTTTGAATGTATTAGATGTGAACTCAACTAACTGCCCTTTTAAAATAAAATTTTCATGGAATACCAATTTTACTTAAGGAATGATTAACAGTCAACTTATTGTTTTTCAGATCTGTGTATTTGGTAAACATATTCTTGAAAAGGAATAAGGTGAGCCTGTCATTTCAAAACTATTGATAGTAATGTTGCTGTGATAGAATTCAAGCTTGCAAGAAAAATTAGAATTGTGCTTGCTATCATTTGAAGCAGACATACTTCTCAATTCTTAAAAATTTCCTGGTGAGATCAATGATACATATATTCTGGATATTAACTCCTTATCAGATATATGGTTTGCAAATATTTTCTCTCATTTCAAAAGTTGCCATTTTTTTCCTAGACAGAATCTCACTCTGTTGCCCAGCTAGAGTGCTATAGTATCAGTCTAGCTCACAGTAACCTTAAACTCCTGGGTTCAAGAGATCCTCTTGCCTCACCCTCCCCAGTAGCTGGGACTGCAGGTGCCATCCACAATGCCCTGCCAAGGTTGTCTATTCTTAGTGGAGACAGGGATCTCATTCTTGCTTAGGCTGGTCTCAAACTCCTGAGCTCAGGGATCCTCTCACTTCAGCCTCCCAGAGTGCTAGGATTACAGGCATGAGCCACCATGCCAGCTGGTGAAAGATGTCCTTTTTTTTTTTTTTTTGTGGTTTCTGGCCGGGGCTGGGTCTGAACCCACCACCTGGAAGGTGTCTTTTTATGCTATTGATTATTTCCCTTCATATGCAGAAGTACTTAAGATTGATATAGTCCCTTTTGTCTACAAATTTCGTTCTTTTGTATGTTACTATCCAGTTTCCCCCACACCATTTATTGAAGACTGTCTTTTCCCCATTGTGTAATGTTAGTGTCCTTGTCAAAGATCATTGGACCATATATGTGAGGGTTTATTTCTGAGCCCTCTATTCTGTTCCTTTGGTCTGTATGTCTTTATTTATGTCAAAGCCATACTGCTTTGAGTATTATAGTTTTGTAATATGTTTTGAAAAAAAAGGCAGTGACAGGATTTCAGATTGTTCTTTGTCAGGATCGTTTGAGCTATATAGAGTATTTTGGGATTCCATATGAACTTTAGGGGTTTATATTTTCTAATCTGCAAAAGTGCCATTAGCATTTTGATAGGGATTGTATTGACTCTGTGGATTATTTTGAGTAGTTGAGCATTTTGTTAGCATTAATTTGTCCAGTCCATGAACACAGGATCTTTCCATTTATTAGTGTCCTTAATTTCTTTCAGCAGTGTTCTGCAGCTTTCAGTATATAAACCTTTTTCTCCTTGTTTAAGTTTATTCCTGAGTATTTTTTTCTTCTTGATGCTATAGTAAATAAGATTGTTTTCTTACTTTCCTTTTCATTTCATTCACTGTTAGTGTACAGAAACAGTTGGTTTTTATATCCTACAACTTTGCTGAATTTATTTATTTGTTCTAACAGTATTTTTTGTGTGGCTGTGTGTGTGAAATATTTAGGATTTCCTATATATAAAATTAGGCCAACTTTAAACAGATAATTTTACTTCCTTCTTTCCAATTTGAATGCCTTTTATTTCTTTTCTTTTCTTTTTTTTTTTTTTTGTCAAATTGTTCTGGCTAGGACACCTAGTACTATGTAAAATAGAAATGGAGATGGTGTGCATCCTTGCTTTGTTCACTATTGATGTTTGAGAGATTTTTTCACTATTAAGTCTGATGTTAGTTGTGGGCTGTTCATATATGGTTTTTATTATGTCAAGATAATTTCCTTCTACTCCTGGTTTGTTGAGTTTTTTTTTTTTTTTTATCATGAAAGAGTATTGAATTTTGTCAAATGCTTTTTTCCATATCAGTTGAGATTGTCATGTGGTTTTTGCCCTTCATTCTATTACTATGGTGTATTTCATTGATTTTCATGTGGTGAGCTTTAGGAGTAAATTCCACTTGGTCACAGTGTATAATCTTTTTTATATGTTGGTTGGTTTGCTAGTCTTTTATTAAGGATATTTGTATCAATATTCATCAGATATATTGGTCTGTAGTTTTCTTATAATATCTTTGTCTGATTTTGTTATTAGCAGTGGCCTCATATGATGAATTTGGAAGTGTTTCCTCTTCTTCAATTTTTAGAAAAGTTTAAGAAGGATTGGTGTTAATTCTTTTTGGATGTTTTGTAGAATTCTACAGTGAAACCATCTAGTCCTAGGCCAGTAATTTTTTGATATTGTATAATGCACTGCATCTACGTTTAGGAGGCTTCTATACTAGTCACCCAAAATTTTCCAACCGACCAAGGCATGATATTATAAATTATACATGGGTAAATGAACCATTCCAAGTGCAAGGTAGACCATGAATTTTACTGTAACAGAGTATGAAAAGTTCATTCATATAATTTTTTTTTAATTTATTTTTTAATAGAGATGGGGCCACTTTGGAGACTCTCCTCTCTGGCTTCCCATCACCTGACAGTTGGTCAGAGGGAGTAGCAGGGAGGGAGGTCAGGGCATCTGTGGGGGTTGACAGGCAAAGACATTGTCTTGGGGTCCCTGAGGCAGGTTGGCAGAAACTGGATCTCCAGCTAAGATGCCTAGTTGACTCAGCAGCATGTCGTACCTCATCTGGCCTCCTTGCTTATTCCTGGATTTGGCAGATGCTAGAGTTTTGCAATCTAGATTTCTTACACATTTATTGAGTGCCTTCTGTGTGTCAGTATTGCTCTAGGCCTTGGAACCAAAGGTTAAATAAGCCACAAGCAGCTGTCAATCTAAAAAAACATAACCAGACACCAGGCAATCTCACCAGCCATGAAACCACAGGCGCAGATGTTTTAGATACTTGAAGATCCATCAGATATAGTGAAAACTCACACTGATGAACGTGTTTTGTGAGGGTGAGGGGGTCACTGACATAAGCTGTTTGCGCATAGCCTGATGTCTGTGTTCCAGTGACTCACTCTGCTCTAGGGTATGGAAGACCAAAGGTTCGAGGAGGCTCAGAAGGGAGGAAAAGAGACCACAGCAAAACAAGAAAACAGCCACAATACAAATAGGTCACTTAGGCATAAACTGTACGACCTTTTGGAGAAGATGAATGAAAATAATCTACTTCCTCAGTGAAATGTATTGACTTGTCTCAACATTGTTGTTTCTTTCTGAAACAAAAATAAAGATAGGGCAAAATGAAAACTATCTCAAGGGCATTTGGGGAGCCTAACATAGATGTACAAGAATGGAAGCGTGCAGAATAAGAGAGAGGTCTGTGTTGGAAGCTCTTTTCCTAACAAGTTGTATGGCCTGGGGGAAACACCTGTTCAATTCCTTGTTCATCAAATACTATCTTCCTTGCTGGCTTATTGCAGGATGCATGAAATGGGGGTGTGAACTTTAAGTAAAACAAAAATGTAAGCTGGCCATTGCAATGTCTAAGTGTATAAAATATTCTGTGCTGTTGATAAAAGCAATGATCATCTTTCAAATGCTGCTTTCCCTAAGATTCCAGGCCAGCTATTGCACAAAATAACTCAAACCAACAACAAGGCTTTCAGAAAGAATTTTGGACTCTACCCAAAATTCTGAGTAATTCTAAGTCTTGGCATTTGGAGGGAATAGTTTCAATTTTTCTGGGTGAAAAGTGGAACAAGCCATTACCAGGTGTCAAGACGCTGTCCTCAGCCCTGTCTGGTGTGGTTCGCTAGAGGGCGCTGGATGCTCTAAAGACATTTGGCATCAGGAACTCCTGCCCGCCCTGGGGAACAGTGGCTAACTTCTGGAATGCAGGTACCACAGGGAAGGTGAAGGAGGGATGAGGTGGAGTTGGATGGAATGGGTCATATTAGTGGCTCATGCTGACATCCTTAGCAACCTGGGATGTTTCTTTGAGGATCCTGCTAGGGCTGGGGGCCTCCCAGCGCAGCCATGGTGTAAACAAGCTTGCTATAATGCGACAAGTCTGAGGAGGAGCAGAAAGGGGAGGGCCATGGATGTCCACATCCTTCTGTGGGGTGACATCTTAGGTTCTAGAACCAGGAAAGCTATAGCCTTGGGTTCTAGAACCAGGAAAGCTATAGCCTTGGGTTCCACGGAGGTGGAGGGCAGGCGTGTGTGTGTGGTTAAGTGCAGGGGTGGACACAGGGGGCCCCGTGCTCCCAGCCACATGCAGTCCTGTCAAGAGACCCGGTATTGGCTGGGAGGAGCACCAGGGTGGGGCAGCAGGCCTGCCCATCGCAGGCTGGGCAGAGATTTGCAACAGGCTGGCGACAGCAGCCCAACAGCCTGGCAGAAAGTCCTGATGGGGAACACGGAGCTGGCGGCAGCTCCAGGGCCATCCTCGAGACCTGTGGCGGGATGAGAGGGAAGAAAGCCTCTTTCTACTAGAGATCCCTTGAATAAATTACATTTCCAAACATTTCATTGCATCATTCAAATTGCACTGTGCCTGTCTTCTGAAGGCACTTAGGTGACGTTTTTCAAAGGCTAGTCCAAAGATGCAACATCAGAAGCAACTGGATATCCTTGACAAAAATGTCAACTTTTATTCTGTGGGTGTTGGGTGGGGCTCAGCTTTGTGTTTTTTCTTATTGTCTTCCCCTCAGATCTCGCTTTGAGAAAGAGGCATGTGCATTTCAAATAAGGACTCCTGAGCCAGGTGTTGTGGTGGTCGCCATAGTCCCACCTACTCCTACTGGAAAGCTGAGGCGAGAGGCTGTCTTGAGCTTGGGAGTTTGAGGCTGTCATGAGCTGTGACGCCACAGCGCTCTACACAGGACGACAGAGTGAGACTCTGCCTCAATAAGTAAATATCCAATATCCTAAATAAGTAAATATCTTCATTGCATAAAGATTCTCCCTGTAGATGGATATCTTCGATGTCAAGACAAGAAAGTGGGCAAGTATTTTATGTCTGAGCTTTTCAATGGTCCTCAAATTATACTATGTTATCAATAGTTGTTTATTCCACCAAACCTTGAGAGAAAAATGTGTTTGGGGATGGTAGAGAGTCCCATACTATTTCTCATTTCCCTTTGTCTTTTCGGTGTAATTCCTGAGTTTCCAGGGAGCATTCTTACACCTACCTCACTTCCCTTTTTCCTCACCAGGAAATTGAAACGTCACCATCAGGCACATGTTGGTTCCCCCGCGTAGCGAATTACAAGAAACTTACCGGCTTAAAACACCACCCGTTTGTTACATCACCACTTCTGTGGTAGAGGAGTCTGGGTGTGGCTTACGCTGGGTCTGTAGTACCACAAGGCGGTGACCAGGGTGTCAGCCAGGCTGCGCTCCCATTTGGAGGCTGGAGTTTTCTTCCAAGATTTCATGGTGGTGGGAAGAATTCACTTTCGCGTGGTTGTGGAGCTGAGGGTCTCAGCTTACACGCTTTTGTCTGCATGCCCCCTGGGGTCCTCAGGATGACTCAGTTCCCGCCTCTCCACAATACCACCCTCTGCAGGTTTGGGACCAGCACAAGAATGGCTCTTTCTCTCTGCAGGCAGCTAAGACAGGGTCTTAACGTAACATAACCAAGGGGGTGACATCCCATCCCCCTGGCTGTATTGACAGTATATTGGTTTTCTAGGACTGCATAAAAAAATACTACTGACTAGGTGGCTTAAAAGACAGACATGTATTTGTTCCCACTTGGAGAGCTGGAAGTCTGTGATCAAGGTGTTGGCAGGGGCGATTTCTCCTGATGCTCCTGTCCTTGGCCTTCATACAGCGCCTTCTCCTTGTGCTTCACGTGGTCTCCTGTAGGAGCCTGTGTCCGAACCCCTTTTTCTGGATTAGGGCCACCTCTATGGCTTCATTTTACCTTGATTACTTCTTTAAAGGCCTGATCTCAAAACTCTGTTCACAACCTGAGGTACAGGGAGTTAGGAGTTCAACATTTGAATTTGTACAGGGGACGCCATCCAGCCCAGAGCACAGTGTAATGTGGGATATACCAAATAAGAAAAAAGTGTGGCTATAGTAGGAGAAATACAAGACACTCTAAGGAAGTTCCTGGGAGGGTGGTGAGAGCCAGCCTTGGCAGGTCAGGGCAGCCTTCCTGGAGAAGCCAAAATCCAAGCCTGGATGCCGAGCGTTCAAAGGAGCCAGCAGGATGCAGAGAGAAGGGGCAGTGCCCAGGCAGAAGGAATGACCATGTCGCGTCAGTTAGGAGTGACTTTGCCTTCCTGTGAGAGCATATGGAATCAATTAGGGATGGTTTGAAGCAGTGGGAGTCTATTTTCACCACATCCTAGGGAAGTGGATTAGGCAGCTGCTGGCCTTGGTTCAGAAAATCGATGTCAGGCCGGCAGCTCTGCTGTTCTCTGGGAATTTCTCTCACAGTCACAAGATAGCTGTCATCACCCTAGAATCATGTCTGTATTCAAGGCACAATTGAGAAAATGCTGTTAGCAATGTCTATTCTTTTAATCTAAAAGCTCCCAGCAGACATGGGTGAGACAGTGTCACAAAGGCTCCCTTAGCTTCAAAGAAGGCTGGGAATGGGAGTGTATTGCTGTTCAGGCCACCGTAGCAGAAGTGGAAGGGAGATGTAGGCTGAGAGGGATCAACTGGGGTGGCCACAGGCATTGAAAGGCCTGCTGGGGGAGGAGCGAGGCTTGTCTAGAGAGCTGGCAGTGGTTCGTAGAGTTGGAGGATAAACTCGAGTGAGGAAGTGGCAGGAACTGGGGTGGGGTTAGGATGACAGATTGATGAGTTTAGTTTTACTTTGAAGATATTGGAGGATGTCCCACTTATCTATTGCTGCATGGCAAACCACCTTGAACTTTGTAGCATTAAAAATGACCATTTATTTAAGTGCACAGATTCTGTGAGTCAGGGATTCTGACAGCCACATCAGGACAGCTTGTCTCTGCTACGTGGTATGTGAGGCTTTAGCTCAAAGGCCGAATGGCTGGAGGTGGGAACTAGTGAAGGCTTCTTTACTCATCTGCTGGTGTCTGGGCTGAGATAACTGGAAGGTCAGGTTCAACTGGGCTGTTGATTGAAGACCACCAGGTGGCCTCTACATGAGGTCCACAGTCTAATTCCTCACAGTGGGCTGCTGGGTTCTTAGAGCAAGTGTCTGGAGAGTGGGCCGTATCAAGAGACCTGGGCTATTTACCACAAAGAGTATAGAATGAGGAGGAAATGGAGCTAAATAGAATTATGGGGAGGTCCAGAATTTAAAGTCCAGGCAAAAGAGTCTTTTGTTTTTTGCAGTTTTTTTGACCAGGGGCGGGTTTTGAACCCACCACCTCTGGTATATGGGGCCAGCACCCTACTCCTTGAGCCACAGGCACTGCCACAGCAAAAGAGTCTTTAAAGAGTCTGATGAGTGGCAACAAGGTAGAAGAATGTGGTAGGTTGATAATGGCTAGCAAAGATAGGTTCACATTCAAATTTCTGGAACATGGGAATGTTACCTTATTTTTAAAAGGGTGTTTGTAGATGTGATTAAGGTTAGTGTTTTCAGATGAAATTTCCCTGGATTATCTGTATAGGCTCTAAAGGCCATTACAAGTGTCATAAAAGAGACTAAGAGGGAGATTCGATATACACAAAGGAGAAGGTGATGTGAAGATGGGGACAGAGATTAGGATGATGTGGCCAAGAGCCAAGGAATGCCAGGTGCCACCAGAAGCTCGAAGAGACAGGGGATGAATTGTGCCCTAGAGCCTTTGGAGGGAGTGCGGTCCTGCTGACACCTTAGTTTCAAACTTCTGACCTCCAGAATTGTGAGAGAATAAATTTCTGCTGTTTTGGCCACTTAGCTTGTGGCAATCTATTACAGTGACCCTAGGAAACTCACGCAGAGAGAAATCAGGAGATCTGATAGCATGGAAATGAAGGAAAGGAGGATTTGAAAGGGATGAGAGCTCAACAACTCATTCAATGAATAGTTATTGAGTACATGCTACCGAGTAAATCCAGGCCTTGTCCAAGGTGCTGAAAATGCTGTCCTCACAGAGCTTACATTTTAAAGGAAACAGACAATGAACAAGCAGCATTTAATGCTGCAAAGGCTGAAAAAAGGTTTTTGTTTTTGCTACCTGATATTATTTTACCATTTTAAAAAATTAGAACACCTGTTTTTCCTTCTATTGAGCTTCCTTCCTCATTACGTGCAATCTTGGTGGTCCCTTGGGACTTTTGATCTTAAGCAGCCGTACAAGAAAGGAAATAGAGCTGAAGCTCATTCATCCCAAGAGCAGGGCCCTAACAAGGTTCTTGAGTAGTTGTTGCTACCTAGATCCTGTGGTTTTCCTGATTTCTGCCTTTCTTCTGATCCTAGTTCTTCAAGTTTCCTGACGATTCCTGCTCAATTTCTTTCTTATTAATTCCTTTTCTACTTAAGGCAGTTAGAATAGGTTTCCATTGTTTGAAGACAGAGATTTACAACTGATACAGGCATCTGTTGTTTTTTGACAGATTATGGTTAATGGAAGAGTATATAGTATGTATTCTTTCTATACAGACAAGTGACAAGAAGAAAGTTGTCATAATAGTGGGGGGAGAATGTGGCTTAGAATTTTTCTTTCTTTTCTTTCTTTTTAAATATCCAGGAGATGTATGTGTTAGTTGATAGCAGCCAGTAGGGAGTTAGATGCTAAAGAGATAAGAGAGAGTTGGAGCAACTAATGGGGGAATATGTCTTCATTAAAAGAAGAGATGGAATTTACTACACATAGTGTCTGAATGTTTGTGTCCTTCTAAATTCCTATATTGAGACCATAACTCCCAATGTGATGATATTAGGAGGTGAGGACTTTGAATGGGATAAGTGCCCTTATAAAAGAGGCCTGAGACAGAACCCTTACCCTTTCTAACTTGTGGGGACAAAGCAAGAAGTTACCATTGTGTGAACTAGAAAACAAACTCTCAACAGACATCAAATTAGCCAGTGCCTTGATCTTGGAATTGCCACCCTCTGGAACTTTGAGAAATTAATTTTTATTGTCTGCAAGTCATGTGGTCTGTGGCATTTTGTTATAGCAGCCCAAGAAGATTAACAAGACCTCAAACACAGATCTCAAAAGAGTTCCCCTGGCCAGGTGTGTGGTGGCTCATGTCTGTAATCCTAGCACTCTGGGAGGCTGAGGCAGGTAGATTCCTTGCGCTCAGGAGTTCAAGAACAGCCAGAGTGAGAGCAAGACTAATTTCTACTAAAAATAGAAAAACCGATGAGTGTTGTGACAGGTACATATAGCCCTAGCTACTCAGGAGGGTGAGGCAAGAGGATCACTTGAGACCAGGAGTTTGAGGTTTCTGTGAGCTATGACACCATGGCACTCTAGCCTAGGGCAACAGAGCAAGACTCTGTGTCCAAAAGAAAAAAAAAGAGAGAGAGAGGGAGAGAGGGGGAGAGAGAGAGTGTTCTACTATAGCAGTGGGAAGGAGATGGATACAAATGGGGCTAGGTTTGTAGTGAGGTGGTACAAATTATGAAGTTCCTTCCTAGTATCTTTAATTTTCTCTCAAAAGTGGGAGGCTGGGTCATTACCTGAGAGTGAGGAGTAGCATGGTATAATTAGTGCTTTGAGGAAAGGTGGTTTGAAATCACCTTTGTGGGGAGTGGGAAGGAGATCCGACTACTTGCAACTTAGAAGACTTGACTGGCAAGACTGTGGACCCAATTTGGGTTAGAGACCATGAATTTATAGTGACACAATCTGCAAGGTGGTATGGTTTTCTCTGTAGTGCTTAGCAACATTGAGAAGGCCACTAGATAGAATAATCCAGGTTATTCGCCAACAAATTTCTAAGTCAGGTTAATATGGGGCAAGGGAATGGGAAATGTTGTTTGGTGCAGGCAGATGAGAAATAAGGGAAAGAAGAGGATGAGTGGGAAATGAGCAGCAGTCCCTTGGGAGGGCTCAGGACATATCTGGGTTCCCATTAAAGCTGGGCAATTTGAATACTCCTAGCCTCTACCTTGCCCGATGTTTTCCTGAATCACCCTGTCACACCCATTATGTGGGCGATCTCTCTCCTTTATCCTGTCTTATTTCCCCGCTCCAGACTACCATCTCTTGCTATCCAGTTGATATTTTGCCAGCTGCTTGGCCTTTAGCAAGTTGCTTAATCCCTTGAAGCCTCCCATTCCTCAAATGTAAAATGGGATGGTAGTACCCCTACCTCGGAAAACGCATGCAGATCATGTAGCACAGCCCACGTCTGGTACACGATACATTTTCACATCACAGCGTCTCTTATTAATCAGCATCTTGGTTGAGGCCTCCAGGATGTAAGAACCAACCAGCACTTTTTCTATAACAGGACTTTTATCAATATAGTCTCTACTTTTTTTTTTTTTTAGGCCTCTGTAGCATAAGTCATTACAATTTTATCTCATTGCTTGGGGCAAGGAGGGGAGGTCTATGAGCATCTTCTCGTTGTTCTTCGGTCTCTGTAGTCATCCAATTATCTTTGTCCACAAACACTCACACAATCATCCTGTCAGCACAACTCTTCCCTTTTTTACCATTTCTCTGCATTCCTATTCACTGAGTCAAGTTGTAATCCACACCAAATCCATCATGGATTAGAAAGCAAGTGCAGAAGGGCAAAGTCATGTCTAAGTGGATGCTTCCCACTCAGCCCCTTATCCGCCTGGCTCGTCAGGCTGGGCTGGGTGGTGAGGAGGTCTGACAGCTGCAGCCCTTCCTGGGGGCTCCCTTGCTTGGAGGTAGAAGGAATTGAACCACTCACTCTGTCACAAAGCCCTCTCCTCTCTGTCCCAGCTGTTCAATTTCTAGGCTAATTTGGCAGAAAACAGGGCTTGTTTTTAGTTCGTGAGGATCATACTTTATCCTCTTACAGATATTTTCCTTTTTCTGGTAACTTCATGTTTTTAAAGGAATACACAGATTAAAAATACCCATTTCTTCAATGTATCATCCCAGGGTTCTTGGTTTGACAATTAGATTATTTAGGCAACTATGTATCATTCATCCAATATAAACATGCTTTTCTGTTGTTTTCCCTTCCCTTCCCTTTCTTTTTTTGAGACAGGTTCTCTCTCTCTCACTCAGGCTTCATGCAGTGGCATTTTCATAGATCACTGCAGCCTCAATCTCCTGGGCTCAAGGAAAGTCATCCTCCCACCTCAGCCTCCTTAGTAGTCAGGACTGTAGATGTGTGCCTCCATGCCCAGCTATTGTTTTAAGTTATGTATTTTTTATTTCTGATAGAGATGGGGTCTCACTATGCTGTCCAGGCTGGTCAACATATATCTGTTGAGAGCCACTCATGTTATGGAAAAATCTTGGTTCTAGAGATCATAAACAACCAGAGCAGAAAAGGTCCTTTTCCTGATAGAAGAGAGTGAGGAAGGGGCAGAAAACAGACAAGTAGATAAACCAGAAAATACCAGGATAAAGGTCTGGTGTGCCAGATAGAGATTTTGCTTAATAGCAATAGAAACTGACTTAAAAAAAGAAAAAAATAGGCAAAAGAAAGATTTCACTGGGAAGATACAGAGTTACAGAATCTAAGGAAAAGCTGAAGAACCAAGATTTGGAAGCTCCATAACCAGAATAACTTTGAAGACCTAGAAAACTGGGAGTAACCAATTACGTCTTTTCAGCACCCCTGGTGGAATCAACAAGCTCCTATAAGTACTTCCGGGTCAAGATGCCGGAGGCACCAACAGTCAGAGACTTTCAGCCCAACTCTTGGCCAGGGAGGACACAGACTGCTTGCATTTATAGTCTCTCCAAGATGCTCCCCAATGGCTAGAGGGGTAACTCCCCCAACAAAACGGTGGCTCCATTGAAGAAGAGGGAGACATGGACATTGAGCATACAAAAAGGACAGACTCTCCTGATTTTAAGGCAGTTTTCATGGAAGAGGCACAGGGGTTTTAGCTTATGGAGGTGTTCCAAAAGTGGATGTGATTTTGGTTTATATTAACTGAATCCACTTGAGTTTCAGGGAGGTAACACTATAAAGAACCCATCGTTCTTTATAGTGGTGAGACACTATGAGACACTAAATAACTATGGGTTCTTTATAGTGGTAAGAACAGGATTGGGAATTTAAGTTTAATTATTTCAAGAAGGAGGTTGATAATTTAAAATACGTTGTGTGTAAGCAGGATAATGAACAATCTAGAAAGCTTGATCTATGGATCTATGGACCTAAACGAACTGCTTCACATAGTCTTGAATCCCTAAAATGATTTTAGTTGTCTCACCATTGTGATGTATTCTAGATGAGTTAAATAGTAAGTTTCATTTCCTCTTTAAATATGATTTATTGTAGAGTCTTATTCTATCAAAGACTATTATAGAAATAGCCTTAAAATAGGTATTTTAATAAAACTTGCTCCTTCGGTATTTTTGTTAATTCCTCTATAAAATGAAGTTGAACCAGGTCACCTTTGGGGTCTCCTCCAGTTTTAACATTTAGTGTTTTAAAAATCTCATCATATTTACCAATCTTATAAGACAGCATTCTTGTAAATACTGTTATTATTTTTGTTTGTTTGTTTTGAGACAGAGTCTCACTCGGTCTTCTTTGGTAGAGTGCTATGGTGTCATAGCTCACATCAACCTCAAACTCTTGGGCTCAAGCAATCCTCTTGCCTCAGCCTCTTGAGTAGCTGGAACTATAGCTGCCTGCCACAACATCTGGTTAATTTTACAGATGGGGTCTCACACTTGCTCAGGCTGGTCTTGAACTCTTGAACTCAAGCAATCCAACTGACTCAGCCTTCCAGAGTGCTAGGATTATAGGCATGAGTCACCGTGCCTGGCTATTATTTTTACTTTTTGAGACAGAGTCTCATTTTGTTTCCCAGGCTGTAGTGCTGTGGCACCAGCCTAGTTAACAGCAACCTCAAACTCCTGAGTTCAAACCATTCTCCTTCCTCAGCCTCCCAGGTAGCTGGTGCCTACCGCTATGCCCAGCTGATTTTTCTAATTTTAGTAGAGGCAGGGTCTTGTTCTTGCTCAGGATGGTATGGAACTCCTGAGATCAAGAGATCCTTTCTCCTTAGCCTCCCAGAGTGCTAGGATTACAGGCATGAACCACCAAGCCCAGAAAAAATAATATTATTAAAATGATACCTTTGCTTGCTAAATTTATTCTACATTTTAATTTTTCTAAGAATGGTAAATTAATCTTCATAATCTTTCTTTTGGTAGGTAAAAGTCAGAAAGAATTTCTTCTATTTTAGAGATTAATGAATGAGGAATATGGTGGCTCATGAGAACATGACATGGACAGAATAGATTTCACTGTGTCTGGTGAAACAGAAGTGTATTCTTCACATGCCTTTAGTAATAATTATACATCAGACACTATTAGATAATCATTTTGTTAGGGTTATTGTCAAATAGGAAATTAGATATTTATCCAAAAGTAGTATCCAAGTAACTACTTGGTTACTTAGTTGTGCCAAGGTTTAAAAATAGTTAAAATAAAATGTAAGCATAAGAACTCCATGATGAAATCTAAGATCTTCATTTCAAGTGGAAGAAACAATTACAATTTGCAATTTAATTAGGGAAACAAAATTAAAGGATTGCAGTGTTCTCCTGCTGAATATTAAACTTCACCACAAAGGAAAACCTTATGTGAAATGTAGTTGTGGCTAATTAGCTATGTTATATGGACTGGAACAAATGCCTTGCTCAGGGCTAGACAATGAACTCCTCAGGGTCCAGAGATCAATGATCATTTAAAATGATCCCAGAGCTTAGAATATGCCTGTCTGTTGCAGTGTTTCACAATACATAGTTTACGCCTTGTGTTTTCTCTTTACATTCAATACCCAGTTGCTTAGAGACATCATATGCTTGGGCTTGTTAATAAAGAATTATTGATATTCTGACCATGAAATGAGACCAAGGCAAAGCTGACTGATCTCTGCAAGCAAGCTGAGTAAATTCCCAAGGTGCTGGGCCACTAGGGGTGGTGGTCTCAGTTTCTGCCTCCTCAGCCTGGAATAAACTATCACACAAATTCGGCTGCAAATCACATATTCAGAACAGAATGATCTCTGAAAAGAGCACAAGGATAAAACCTGAGAGTCTTGGGGGGTAGGGTCTGTTAATTTTGATTCTGCCACTATGAGATGTGTAATTTTAGATTCTTTACTTCTCTGGGCTTCATTTATTTTACCTGTAAAAGGCAAGGTTCAGTCACTCTCCTGCTTTCTGAACAAGGGACACACATTTTCATTTTCCATTGCTCTCCACCCCATTGCTCTTCTTGGTCAAGAATCCACCCCTCCCCTTAGTCAAAGACAGTGCCACCCCCTAACCCTGACCAAGGCTACAGCTTTCTGGGGACCCTCCTGTGAAGCCTTTTGAAGGACTTTCCCGTGGGCCTTGTCGCCCTCTGCTGGGCAATCTAGGCGTTAGCTCTACCTCGAAATCTGTGAAGAAAATTCTCCCACATGAAGAATTTCAAGACAGGATTTGAGACGGTGTAATCATGAGTTTTCTCCCTCTGCGTTTTGGAAGCTGCTGCAGATTTGAATAACCAACTCCAAAGTGAATTCGTTTGTAGATAGGTGTTTTATTTTTAAACTAAGCAATCTAAAACTTTAGTGTCCAGATCTACCGTGGAAAGTATAACAGACACACACTGTTTTGAACGGTTATACTGTTTAATTGTGTTAAGTGGTTTTTTTTTTTTTTGAGGCAGAGTCTCACTTTGTTGCCCTCAGTCAGTAGAGAGCTGCGGCGTCACAACTCACAGCAACCTCCAACACTTGGGCTCACGTGATCCTCTTGCCTCAGCCTCACCAGTAGCTGGGACTATAGATGCCCACCACAATGCCCAGCTATTTTTTGAGATGGGGTCTCATTCTGGATCAGGCTGGTCTGGAACCTGTGAGCTCAGGTGATCCACCTGCCTCGCCTCCCAGAGAGCTCAGATTACAGGCATGAACCACTGTGCTTGGCCTTGAAGTGTTTTTTTCATAATCGTTAAAAAATTATTCGGATGGTCCTACACATTAATGGTACCTTTTTCTAGGCTAGTGTTTAAAGAATTCATTCACTCCCATTTCTGAATATAAAGCTATCTGGTGACTTTTTGTTTTACCAGACATGGAGAGAATTACCTAGGAAATACTTCTTTAATGATTTTAGGGCAAAAATAATTTAATATTTAAATACATGGTATTAATTTACTCCCTCTATGATAGCCTGTCTTTTTGGCAATGATGGTACCAAATCCATAGGAAAATACTCTGTTAAAAAAAGGTGGACTTCTTGGGTGGCGCCTGTGGCTCAAGGGAGTAGGGCGCCGGCCCCACATACCGGAAGCGGTGGGTTCAAACCTGGCCCTGGCCATAAACTGCACACACACACACAAAAAATATGGAATTCTCCAAAGCTGCAGATGCTGGTGTTGGCAAGGAGACCCTCCTGTGCACTATTGGTAGGATTGCAAACTAATATAGCCCTTTTGGAAAGAAGTATGAAGAATCCTCATCCTAAAAATAGGCCTTATATTTGATCCCACAATCCTATTACTAGATATCTACCCAGAAAAAGAAAAGTCATTTAATCATAAGGACATTTGCACTTGAATGTTTATTGTAGCTCAATTTACAGTCCCAAAGATGTGCAAACAACCTAAGTGCCCATCAACACATGAATGGATTAATAAATTGTGGTATAGGTACACATGGAACACCATTCATCCATAAAAAAGATGAAAACTTTGCATCTTTTGTATTTACCTGTAGCAGACTGCACACCAGGTTTATAGGAGTGGTCACTGGTTCTTGAGGGGCAATCTCCTAGCCGGCTTGGAGATGTTTTGCAGCCTGGAAACAGGCCTCAAGCAACTGCGTGCTTTAATGAGATAAGATCGGTTGCTGTTAGCAAGCAGGTGTTAGACCTTGAACATTTGTGGGGCAACCGGGTGGGAGTTGAGCCTGTGGGGAAAGAGCATGTAGTGATCAATCGTGTATTGTTTCAATAAAAGGCAGGCCACAATGGAGGTTATTCGGGCTTCCCTGCACCTATGGGAAGTCTACCTCTTGCAAGCATTGTACTTCTAATCCGTGTCCCAGCTGTTTCTTGCATGCTGTCAGGTTGGCGTAGTGGCACCAGCATTTACCTGGATGGATTTGGATAACATTCTCCTAAGTAAAGTATCTCTGGAACGGAAAAGCAAGCATTCCATGTACTCAATATATATATATATATATTTTATTGTTGGGGATTCATTGAGGGTACAAGAAACCATGTTACACTGGTTGCATTCGTTGGGTATCCATGTACTCAATATTAAGTTGAAATTCATAGATTAACAACTACAGGCCCACAGGAGAGAAAAAACACAATTAAATTCAAGAAGTGGGGGAAGGGGGTTGGTAAGCTCCCACCTAATGGGATCAATGTAAGGGTATACAGCACACTTCCTGGGTGAAGGACTCAACTGCAACTCAGGCTCTATCTTACAAATGCAAACAATGTAACCTAATCCTATGTACCTTCATATTAATCTGTAATTAAAAATGATTTTTTAAACGGTAGACTAGTGCTGTCCTTACCTATTTCACGAGAGAGAGACAGAGAGAGAGATTGATGCATAAAGAATAAGTGAAAATGGAAGATGTGCCTCCTCCATGTATATCACAGGGGGGTGATTGACATAACTGAAGCTCCTGTCTGGACTCTATTGTGTGCTAAGCAGAGTGGCATGTGCTTCATTTATCCTATCTCATGTAAATTTCAAGCAAGTTTGCAAAGGAGGTATTATACTTCCTATGGAAAACTGAGGATCGATGAAGTTAAATAATGTGCCCAAGATTAAGCTGGGAACTGACAGTTTAGGCTCAACTCTAGATCCACCTGACAACCCAAATCCCTATCTTTCCACTGTGCAGTGTGGTTGCTGAATTTTCCCCATGCTACAATTTGTTTTGTATTTTGGCTCCAACTCTGATTAGTTTATAGAGAAGTAGAGTAGGGATTTAACAGATTGGGTAATGTTATGGCATATTACGATTCATAGATGGCAAAATCGCAGCCCAGAGGTGTAACATGACCTGCCTTAAATTGGGGGTTAATGGAAGAGCTGGACATAGATTCCAATTTCCTCTACTCTAATCCAACATATGACATTTTGAGAATAACTTGGCTTCAGAAACTGGGGATGATCTTTTAAAATCCCCGCTTTCTTATTTCCTGTGTGGTGGTTGGGACCTCCAAAAACCACCTAGAATGAGAGTGATAAAAGAGAGCCAATTTCAACAAGAGTTGGAATGGATCGTATATTGGTTAACAGTTCTGGAAAGAGAACAGAAGCCAAGCAAATATTGATTGATAATCAGTATTTACTGAGTATATCCGTATATCCTATGTGCTAAATGTCAAGATAGGTGATAGGTGATAGATAAATAGAAATGAATAAGGTATGAGCCCAGCCAAATGGGATGAACAAACTTAACCCAAAGCACACTATTATAGACATATTGCCATTCTCCATACCTGGGAGAATCAGAGGAGGTTCCATTGAAGGACAGACAGGTCTGTCCTTGCCTATACAGGTTCAATATGGAAATTCTATCGCATAAAATGTTTCTAGGCCTTTTAACAATGAAATATGCATTCTTCCATTACAGATTGTATAGAAAAGGGATTTCATAAGAACTGGAAATAGTAAAATGTTTTGAAAGATAACTATGTTATTTTGGCTAATGAGGACCAGAGATGTGAATTACTAAAAGGTTCTGGTAAATTTAAATTCTCTAGAGGCATCGGGCAGCAAATGAGAGCTTAATTTCAACTTGGTTAAGCATAATGTAATTGGAATAGTTAAATTGGTAGGCTAATTAAAAAATTAAAGTAAAAACAATCATGTTAGCTAGAAGTGTAACTCCTTATGTAATCTTAATAAGTTTTCAATTTAAACATTTTTCAGTTAGAGATAGGATTAATTTTAGGATTTTCATATATGTTACATTGAGCCAACGCATTGAACTTAGGATAAAAGAATAAGGTCTAGGAATGATTAATATGCCTCTTTTATTCCAGATAGATTAAAAAATTACATTTTAAAAAAGCTTTAGGAAAAGAGAACATAGAATTGATTATTTATTAAATCTCAGTCTTGGAAAGTATTATTTAAATTCAATAGTAGGAGCAAAATAACAAAAGAAAAAAAGGTATATTTAACTAAAAACAAAAGTTTGCTTATATAAAATTTAAGAAACCATCAAAATACAAAACAAATTGTAGCATGGGGAAAATTATAGTTGTAGCCATAAGATAAATAATTATATTAAAAATTCTATGGGAGCCTAAGGGAGAGAGGATTGCTTGAGCCTAGGAGTTTGAGACCAGCCTGGGCAGTATAGTGAGAACCCATCTCTTGACAAAATCCTAAAAATCGAAAAGAAAATTCTCTAAGTCCCTAATATATGGATAGATAGATTTAGTCAGCTATTGCTACAATAATGCCACCTAACAAATCTTGAAACTCAGTGGCTTGAGCAGCAGCATTTAGTCTCATACAGGTCTGCAAGCCAAGTCTGATTTGACTGAGATAGAGTGGACTTGGCTAGATGACTCTGCTTCAGAACTGCAAGTTAGCTGGGATTCTGTTTGGGTACAGGTCTACTCCAAGAGTCTCTCATCATTCAAAGACCAGTGATAACCCAGGGCTGGTTTTCATGATGATGGCAAATGTGCACAAGGTAAGCCAATCCAAGAAAGCACAGTTAAAATCATTTTGCTAAAATTCTATCTGTGAGAACAAGCCGTATGGGGTAGGGAATGGCATTCAATCTACAGTGAGAGCGTAAGGGGAATGAATCTAGATGGTCACAGCAAGAAAAGGAAATAAACTACAACCCACAAAATATGAAGCCCACAATTCATAGATGTATGAAAAGATGATTAACCCCTTTAGTAATATACGAAATGGAAACTCAAACTGCATTGAGACAGCACTTATTACTTATTAACAAAAAAGTATTAAAGAAATCAAATCACTCAATAGTAAAAATTCTTCCCTCTAAGAATACCCTGAGACCTACATGGTTTTAGAGCTGAGTTCAGCTAAATTTTCTAGGAATAGATCATTCTGTCTTATGTAAATTGTTGCAGAGAATTGAAAGAGTAGAACTACTTTTAATGTCTTTATGGTACCAAATAAGAAAAGAACACGAGAATAAAGGAAAATTGCAGTTTAATCTCACCCTTAAGCACAGATGCAAAAATCCTAAGTAAAATATTACTAAAGGGAAACTAAACATATATAAAAAAGTATAACATAAAAAGATACCCCCAAATACTATGGCTTAAAGAAGAGAGAAATTTGCACCTTGCAGGTCTGGGCTGGTGGCACAGCATTGCTTTAACAGGTCATCCAATGAGACCCAGGTTCCTTCCACTGTGTTGCTAGGTCATTCCACGGGAAAGATCATTCCATGAGATCAGTCAGAGTACAGTCCTCATCTCAGTGATCAAACGTGGGCCATTCCCATGTCAATGCTGCTGTGAACACAACATGAAGAAGAGCTGAAGGCCAGGAAAGTAGTGTGTCTTTAAAGAGGATGTAGTTAGGAACTGCACTATGGCTCCTGGGATGAATAAAATCTCTCACTGAGGGAACTGTATGTCCAAGACGAAGAGAATGAATTTTTCTCAGACAACTGGCAATCTACCACAGTAGGAATAATTCTAGCAAAAGATTTGTGAGCCCTATATGCGCACTAGCACAAAATCTAACTAAAAGGCATTAAAGAACATCTAAGAAAATGAAATGACATTCATGTTTTTGGAGAAGAAAACTTGAGATCATGAAATTATCAATTCTCTCCGAATTCTAAATAAAAGCTGAATGGAATTTTTATTGAAGTAGACAGGTTGGTTCTAAAATTTATGTGGAAGAAAAAGAATCAAAATAGCCCAGAAGTATCAAGGAGATGGGTTTGCCCTGGCTGACATAAAGACTCATATCAATAAATCTGTAGCATTTATGGATTGAGTATTGGTGCAAGGATAGACAAATTGGCTGAGAGAACAAAATAGAGTTCAGGAAAAGGCCGACATACTTACAGATCTTTGATATATAACAGAGGTGACATTGCAGATAACTGGGGGAAGAAAAAAGTCACTTAATAAATGATTCTGGAACATCTGAATATCCACATGGATAAAACTGAAATTGAATTCTCACCTCCCACAACACACAAAAAATCAATTCCACTTGATTAAGTAAGTACTTTTAAAAAGGCCAAACTTTAATATCTTTAAAATAAAATATAGGAGAATATTTTTCTAACCTTGGAATGTCTTCAACAAGACACAAACACTCATGAAAGAATGTGTCTTAAAATTAAGTTCTTCAGAAAATTCCGCAAAGAAAATAAAGTCAAGGCATACTTGGGAGAACATATTTTAACACATATAACTTACAAAGAAGTAGCACACAGAATATGCAATCAACTTCTACAAATCTATAAGGTAAACAATCACATACACTTGAAAAATAGGCAAAGGGTATGAACTGGTATTTCAGAGAAGAGAAAATATGTATAGCATATAACCAACCATAAGAAGAAATGCTCTCTTTCACTAGCAATCAGGGCAATATCATGTAGGACCACAGTCCTAGATATTTTATATCTATTAGACTATCAAAAAATTAAGAAGTTGGACCACATCAAGTGCTGGAGAGGGTGAGAATAAATGGGAAATCTTACATATTGCTGGTGGGATAGCACATTGGTACATCCATCTTGGAAAAATATTTGGGATTGACTTGAATGCTTTTTGGTACACAAAGTGATTTTTAGGAAATGTTCACATGCATTCATAATAACAACTAGTAACATAAAAACTAGTAACAACCCAACAGAGAAATAATGGAATATTGTATAACAGTGAAAGTGAATACACTCCAATTATGTGCTACAGCAGAGACAAATCTTAGCAACATTACGTTGAATAAAAATATCCAATTGTAGAACCATTTTTACAAAGCTAAAAAGAATCCTCACCAATCCATCATTCAGTTCTTTATATATATATGCAATGAAGTTATTAAAAAAAAAAGACAAGAGAATAACGGACATAAAACTCAGGATGAAGGTTATGTTGGGAGTGGAGGGAAGAGGAACCTCCCGTGGATGTGGCTATTGGCTTGGGTCATGAGTGTGATTTTGTTCTACAACTTACATATATGTTACATAAATCTTCTGTACTTTTCAACGTTATATTTAAAAATATGACTATAAGGGAAAAAATCTGGTACTAATTTTATTTATCAAATTGCTAAAAATTCAAAAAGATTAAAACAATAAACAGAATATCTTGTACATTGATATTAAGAGTATAAATTGGTGCAGTCTTTGTAGTTGGATCTTTCTCTTCATATATATGTACACATACGTGCACATACACTTGTGTGTATATATATAATCTATTATGTGTATCCATAAACATGTTAAATTCTCCATCCCAATAATTCAATTTTGGGGACATAAAGGCTAAAAGAAACCCCTGTACTGTGATAATTTTTTTTTTCTTGAGACAGAGTCTCACTTTGTCACCCCTGGTAGAGTGTCATGGCATCATAACTCACAGCAACCTTAGACTCTGGGGCTCAAGCTAGTCTCCTGGCTCAGCCTCCCAAGTAACTGGAACTACAGGTGCCAGCCACGAAGCCAGGCTATTTTTCTTTCTTTCTTTCTTTCTTTTTTTTTTTAAGAGATGGAGTCTTGCTCTGGCTCAGCCTGGTCTCCAACTCATGAGCTCAGGCGATCCACCCACCTCAGCCTCCCAGAGTGGTGGGATTACAGACGTGAGCCACCACTTGCAGCCTGTCCCTTGATACTTGTACAATCTGTAGCTGCCTAGGGTGGAGAGACCATGTCTGATGTACTCACAGCTGTCACATTGTACTGGCACAGAGTAGGTGCCCGGTGAACAGCTATTATGACATGAATGCCTAGTAAAGGAGAACAAAACTTCCTTGCTCCAAACTGGCACAAAATATGGAAGGCCTAAAGCAGTGGTTCTCAACCTGTGGCTCACGACCCCTTTGGGGCTCAAAAGACCCTTTCACAGGGGTCGCCTAAGACCATCCTGCATATCAGATATTTACATTACGATTCATAACAGTAGCAAAATTCCAGTTATGAAGTAGCAATGAAAATAATTTTATGGTTGGGGGTCACCACAACATGAGGAACTGTATTAAAGGGTCGCGGCATTAGGAAGATTGAGAACCACTGGCCTAAAGGAATACACGCAACATGTGTATGAGCATTGTGCAAATTTTACAGTCGCATTTGGAGTTTGGGGGTCAATATTTGCTGCTCTCCAGAGAAATGCTTTTCTGAGATCCTAGGTAAAATACTAGGAAATTTTCACTTGGCTAAGAAAGCCTCCTGCAAGTTTTTTAGACATTATAGCGTAAAATAATAAGTAGGGAATCTGGGACAATAGGAAAACTGGCTTGAATATATGAGGTTTCCTGAGAAGGATTCTTCTTATGCCATAAATTGTGTTAAAATCTATCTACACACTTTTCAATAGGCTTTGCCATAACAACTGAAGTTTATTCCATCGTAAGTACATAAAACAAAGAGAAGCAAAGAACATGTCTTTTAATACACAATATTTTAGTCACAACCATAAATTAATGTCACATTCTCAAGAGACTCAAAATGCATTTGGAATTCAAATAGCACAAAGAAGATTGCTGTCATTTTTATTTACTGATATTTCTGCCATGGCAAACATAATTGCCTGGAGGAATTTGCCTGAGGGCTAGGAATAGAATTTTTGGTTTTGTCTCATCTCCCACCCTTTATGCCACTAGAAACCAAAAAGCAGAATAGGCTTAAACCTAGGAAAAACAGACCTCAGGCACAAACACCAAAAAAGAGTATATGGTTTAAAAATAGACACATAGCTCAATGGAACAGAATAGAGAACCCAGAAATAAAGCCACAAACTTACAGTCACCTGATCTTTGACTAAGTTGATGAGAACGAACACTGGGGAAGGCCACCTTATTTAATAAAGGGTGCTGGGAAATCTGGATTGTCACGTGTAGAAGAATGAAATTGGACCCCTATCTCTCACCATACACAAAAATGACTCACGACGTACCAGTATGTCAATGTAGCAAACTGCCCTTGTACCCTATGAATATACTCAAATAAAAAAAAAGAGAAAAAATTAAAATAAAAAGATTATGAATCATTGAGGCAAAAACCAGTCAGCCCAGTTTGTGCTAGGTGTTTTAGGATGGCAGCTATGTATAGCACTGTAAATTGCGATTGGACTTCAGAAGAACATAAAGAAGTCCTTAGGCTTTTGGCTATTAGAGTCAAGTATAAATTTTAGGCCATTTTCAGGAAGAGTAACATACAATGACAGAGGCGGCATTGATGGTATTTGGTAACTGCAGCCAACGTGAAATGAACTCTGCTTAAGGGAGGCAGAGACCTAGCTGAGGACAGCTCCGGGAGACCATGGCAGAAGATGTGGAAGTCTGCCTTTGTGTCTGGTTGTTCTGTTTGGCTTTTCTCACTCTGGGCAAAAGGATTTCCATTCTCCCTGGAGGTGGGAGGTTGAGTAGAGACAGGGTCTTGCTCTTGCTCAGTCCTGGTGGACCAGCACTTCCTGGAAAGACGTGCCTGGGACCTGGGCAGTATGTACATGTGGGGAAGCACAGCTCCCTGTCCCTGGATGGGGGATGTCCACACACCCACCCTAGCCTTACACAAGACCAGGCTAAAATCCCCAGGAAGCCAAGGATCCCCCCGAGCCTGGATGCAGTGGTGCTCTTCTTGTGAAAACCACCACTTCGCTTTCTATATTATTTTTATCCCTGGTTGTTAAGACATTAGCCTTATGGTAAAATACATATAGCATAAAATTTACTATCTTAACAATTTTTAAGTAGCATTATAGCACTTACATTGTTGTGCAACCATCACGGTCACCCATCTCTCTTTATCTTGCAAAACCGAAGCTTTGTACTTATTTATTTATTTATTTATTATTTTTCGGAGGTAGAGTCTCACTCTGTTGCCAGGATAGAATACCATGGCACCAGCCTAGCTCACAGCAACCTCAAACTCCTGGTTTCAAGTAACACTCCTGCCTCGGTCTCCTTAGTAATTGGGACTATAGGTGTCTACCACAACGCCCAACTAAATTTTCTATTTTTAGTAGAGACAGGGTCTTGCTGTTGCTCAGGCTGGTCTGGAACTTCTGAGCTTAAGTGATCTTCCTGCCTCAGCCTCCCAGAGTGCTAGGATTATAGCATAAGCCACTGTGCCTGGCACAAGTACTTATTAAACATTAACTACTCATTACCCTCCAACCTCTAGCAAACACTATTCTGCCTTCCGTCTCTATGAATTTGACTACTTTAGGTGCCTACTATAAATGGAATTATACAACATTGGCCTTTTTGTGAATGGTTTATTTTATTGAGCATAATGAACATTCTCAAGGTTCATCTGTGCTACTAAGCATATGGCAGGATTTCCTTCCTTGTTAAGAATGAATAATACTCCATTGTGTGGACGTCCTACATTTTATTTATTCATCCATCAGTAGACACTTGGGTGGCTTTCACCTTCTGGCTGGTGTGAATCATACTGCTATGGACATGGGTGTCCAAATATCCGTTCAGGTCCCTGCTTTGAATTCTTTTGGATATATACCTAAAAGGGGGATTGCTGGATCACATGGTGGTTCTGTCTTTGATTCTTTTGGGGAATCACCACACTGTTTGCACCATTTCACATTCCCACCAACAGTGCACAGGGGCTCCAAGTTATTTTTACCTTTGTCCCTGGTTATATTTGATCTGACTAAGTACACTAATGGAACATGTCTGCTTCATGTCAAATAACACCATTTGGTGTCATCTCGTTTATTATTTTCTCTCTCCTCTCTTAAGCATCCACCTCATGTCAAATTTTTATTATCAAAAGCCCAGGACTCAGTATGGGTTTGGTTCTGGGACTGGGGTGTCCAGAATAGCCAGGCTGTCAAGAATAAGTCTTAATATTTACAATTATCATAAATTATACCTGAATGGCATTTTTTATAGCTTTAAAAACACATTTGTACTGACTACCTCTTTGATTCCTGTCCTATAAGGTAATATACTTTTTATCATCCATTTTATTATCCAACCATTGCCTTATGAGAAGGAGAAACAGGGGTTTGTAGAACCAAGTAACCTGCTGAGGTTACACAGTCAATGTCAGAAGGGAAACAGTATCTTCCAACTTTCTTGCTCCATCCCACTGTGACACTTCTCCAGGCTACTCCATAGGCCCATGCATAGGGACCAGTGGAATTATTCTCCTTTCTGATATATGGGGTGACTGGATATTCTGGGAGGCGGGGAAACAATCCTGCCTCAAATACTTAAAAATGCTGTAAAATGCTGGCATGGTGGCTCATGCATGTAATCCCAGCACTCTGGGAGGCTGGCTAAGGTGGGTGGATTGCTTGTGCTCGGGAGTTCAAGACCAGCTTGAGCAAGAGTGAGACCCCATGTCTACTAAAAATAGAAAAACTAGCTAGGCATTGTGGTACATGCCTGTAGCCCCAGCTACTTGGGAGGCTGAGGCAAGAGGATTGCTTGAGCCCAAGAGTTTGAGGTTGTTGTGAGCTATAACACCACAGCACTCTACCCAGGGCACAGAGTGAGAAAAGAAAAAAAAAATGCTATTAAAATATCTATTTAATGTGTGAAAATCTTTGGTCATTTTGTCTTTGAATTGGTTTAATGAAAAAAAAACTGGGAGAATAACACACTTCAGAAGTTTTGTGGAGATTAAAAGAGATCTTAGATTTATGCAATACTACAGCAATCAATGTCAGTTGTAGTTATTACTACTATAAAATTACCCCTCCAACTGAAAGGTCCTTCCCTGCTTTCTTCATTTTGTAAAATCTGAATCCTGGGAGTTTTCTGTGATTCCCTCCCTATTTTCCTTCCTCTGGGCTCTGATAACACCTTGAATGGAGTGTGCTTTTATAACTGCCCATACCTGTGCTGGTAGACAGCCTGGTTTGCGGTCTGTCTTTTTCATCTTAATGATGAAAAACCATGCCTTACCTTTGTATTGCCAATTCTTAGAATAGGATATGGGTAGGTGTTAATAAATAGATTAATGACTTTGAAGTTGTAAAAAAAATATATATATATCCATTTAATACCTGTGATGGACACTATTTGTGGGACCTCTGTAAATACTTTTGTCTCACTGTTTGTTCCAGAAACCAATGTCAAGACTAGCTTCATGAGGAATTTGCATTTTGAGACCATTGTCTGCGATTTTCCTCCTTTGTGGGCAAAGTAATAAACTTCTCTTCTGTTCTCCTCAAAAAAAAAAAGACTAGCTTCATACCATTGTAACCAGACAGCACCCTGACCTTGATTCTTCCCCATGTGTCTCATTTTCCTCCCTGCAACCTCTCTGGCATCATGGCCTGAGGCACCTGTAGAGTGCCCCATGCACGCTCTGAAAGAAGGGGTTAATCACAACTTGTACTCACCCTTGACCAAGAGGAGATGATGGCCAGTGGCTAAAGAGCATCTCCCTTTCATGTCCCAGGGGGAAATTTCTGAGCTGCAGTACATAAAATGTTTTTTGAAAGAACCTGGAAAGATCTAATACCATTCACCCTTAGCAGTGGCCAACTCAACAACACACCCAATAACAAATCTTCCTCTTTTCCTGGTCCACAACTATCTTCTCTATAGTTGCTTCTTGGGATCACTTGCCTAATAATCTATCTCAGTGATTTTCAACTGGTAGGCCACAAAAAACCTTAAAAATCATTAATTAAATTCTTTTACAAAGAAGTTCAAAACATAGTAAGTATATTCTTTTTTTTACTCTTTTTTTTTTTTTTTGATCAACAAAATTTAAGTGTGCCAGGGAGGTTTAGCTATAGGTTCAAGGGTGTCGTGATATTAAAAAAAGGTTGAAGAACCTTGATCTATCTGAACACAACTTCCCCTCACACCTACTTTCGGGCTCTACTTTCAGGGAAAGCTATGCTAAGACCATTAGTTCCAGAAGCGGCTCTGGAAAGCAAATCTTTAGAATGGGATTTTGGCTGGGTCACTTCCCAGTCAGACAGCAAGAAGAGTGCCATTGCTGGTAAATATCTTGAGTGGAAATTCTGGCATGCAGTGACACCAAAGTTACTAAGATTCTCTCTTGTGGTGGATTTGACTGAAGCACAGGTGGAAAGGGAAACACTGAGATTTGCAATAAGCTTAGAATTTAACAGTTTGGGAAAGAAATAATTAGAAGGCCTGTGGCAGAGCTCCCTAGGAGACGGAAGGCACAGCTTCGACTGGTCTCCCATGTCTAAATCAGGCCCTGATCTGAAACAAGAAGGGTCCTGAAAGAGCAGATAGGGGTGTTTGGGCTGCTTAAGTATTTTGAAACCCCAGATTTCCTTGAACATCTGAATTGGTGGAAGTAGCCCTTCTCTCTTGCCTGAAGAGAGAAAACTCTCCTTGCTTGATTTACCGTAAAAATATCACCTAAGGCAAGGGCCTCACGACATCATGCTGTGCTCTTCAAGATCTGCCCACATGGTCCCACCACTGCCTGGAGGCTGGTACCACGTGTTAGCTCTTGGCTCAGCATGAGTAGAAAAACAAAGACCCTCCTCCAGGAGTAAAAAGCTTATCTATGCCCCCATCCACGTACTCCCCCACATGTACATATATAGATTTCTGTGGCTGAAACTTCACAGTAGCACATGTGCTAACCTGTTGGCTGATGAACGGTATTGTGTGGTCATGGCTAGAATATAATGGTCAGAGAACCAGAGAGCAGAAGGGAGGTTAGGGCCTCTCATTGGTACTCCCAGTGACCCTCTCTGAAACCTGGGACTTGGCTGGATTACAGGCTCCGATTCCCTGTAATGCTGTGGTCCCCAAGTCCTGGACTGCAGACTGGTTTTGGTCTGTGACCTGTTAGGAACCAGACTGCACAGCATCACTGTCTGACCTCTACCTCTGCCCCCTGCCTCATCTTCCCTGCCCCTTTCCTGGAGAAACTGTCTTCCAGGAAACCGGTCCCTGGTGTCAAAACTGTTCTAATCTGTGACCTGTTAGGAACCTGGCCGCACAGCAGGAGGTGAGCCGTGGGAGTAAGGGAGACTTCATCCGTATTTACAGATGCTTTCCATCACTTACATTGCCACCTGAGCTCTCCTTCCTTCTGTCTCTCACCTCCCCACAACCCCAGTCTAGAGACCAGAAAGATTTTTTTTTGAGAAACTGTTCCCATAACCTTTTTTTTAAAATTAAATCATAGCTGTGTACATTAGTGCAATCAAGGGGTACAATGTGCTGGTTTCATATACAATCTGAACTATTTTCATCAAACTGATTAACATAGCCTTCATGGCATTTTCTTAGTTATTGTATGAAGACATTTGTATTCTGCA